>PVJS01016969.1:0-36789 GCA_004027185.1 Glis glis | reverse complement strand
AGGAGGAGGGGGAGGAGGAGGAGGGGGAGGAGGAGGAGGAGGAAGTCGTCCTTCATAAGGAAAGAATGGTGCACTTCAAGAAAGAAATCTTTTACCCAAGTTACTGTTTCATTTGCATATTCATATTAAGCAAAAATCCTAACTTTACTGCATTTTGGGGGAAAATTCCTCATTAAAATTTCCTTTTGGACCATATGCCTATAAAACTAGTGGTTTTTCTAGACCATTACTAGCCAATAGAGATTTAATGTGAGCCACAAATGTGAGTCACATATATAATTTAAAATTTTTAGTAGCCACATTTAAAAATGTGAAAAGCAACAAATGAAATTATTTTCAATAATATATTTAGCCCAATTCATTAAAATGTTATTATTTCAACACATACTCAGTATGAAATGTAATAACATAGCCAGGTGTGGTGGTACATGATTGTAATCCCAGTACTTGGGAGGCTGAGACTGGAGGATCTGGGTTCGCAGCTAGCTTCAGCTACTTAGGCCCTCCACAACTTAGTGAGACCCTCTTTCAAAATAAAGAATAAAAAATAGGGCTGGCGATGTAGCTCGGAGGTAGAATGCCCCTGGATTCAATCCCTAGTACTGCAAAAAAGCAATAATAAAACATTTTACGTTCATTTTTATAGGAAGTCTTTGAAATGCAGTGTGTGTTCTGTACTTCAGCATATTTCAAGTTGAACCAAAGTGGCTCATCACTATCAGTGCATGGTACAGTTCCAGTTAGCTAACATTTAGTGAGTCTTTTCCAGGGCAAGATCAGGATTCGTTTACTCAGTGGGACCTGCCACCCCTATCCCTTGGAGTTCATTTATTCACTGCCAGTATATGTTTGGCAGCCATCCGATTACCACATACTTAGAACACAGTGACTTCTCTTCCTTCCATCCTAAACTTCCATCTGCTACATAAGGTTGGGTAAAAGTATACACTGTGGTGACTGGGATGAATTAAGGCCAGCGTCTCTGAACAACCCTGATGCCATGGCTTTGTGAGAAAGGTCTGTAAGATATTATCCTGGTGTCGTGGCTTATACAAATGTGCACCAATGGCAGTATCCTCCTGTTGCTTCACACAATGTTAAAAATGAGTGAAATATGTTTTCCATTGCACTTCCCCCATGCTTGGGGACTCAGTGAGCTCATTTTAAGTTTCCACGTCTTTATAAAAAATGTTTTGTTTTTACTGAAACATGTTTTTGATCAAGAACATAATTTCTCAATGGCGTGTGCATTTCTGAAACAAGTATATATATGGAACAAGTGCAGAGAGGAAGCATCGGCTTCGGTGACCCATCCCCAGACGGGATGTTCTTTTTTTTTTTTTTTTGCGGTACTGGGGATTGAACACAGGGGTATTCTACCTCCGAGCTACACCCCCAGCCCTATTTTTTATTCTTTATTTGGAAACAGGGTCTCACTAAGTTGCGGAGGGCCTCACTAAGTAGCTGAGGCTGGCCGTGAACCCGGATCCTCCGGTCTCAGCCTCCCAAGTACTGGGATTACAAGCATGCACCACCATGTCCAGCAAGACTGGATATTCTTGAGTTCTAACCTCAGCCTTATCAATAGCTCCTTTCAGAATCTGAAGACATGCAACCAAGTCTGCCATTACTAATCAAGCTTCTGCTCTCTTACTGCCTCTTATTTCTGAATTTGAAGAACTGGAAAGCAAAAGCAATTGAATAATTTCAGTCATTTTGTTGAGCTATATAAAAATTTAACTTCTAAATTTATGGAATGTCAAATTTTAGACAAGCTATGTTACAGGGATTTTTTTACATTTTTGAACAGGTGGCTCATTTTTTTATATATTATCTGAATATTGAGATCTATCTTCCATCTTACCCAACCCATATCCTGCATTCCACATTTTGTGAGGCAGATAGAAGGAAATAAAATTCCTATAACACTGCACATACCAGCACTAGTCACAATAATAATTTATATTTAAGAAACACTTACTAGAGCCTTTATGAACTGCTCTACATATATCTCATTTAATTCTGATGTCATAAGAGGTAGATATTATCTCCATTTTGTTTTTTATTTTTTATACTTTTATTGGTACATTATAGTCTCACATAATAATGTAGTTCATAGTGATAGTGACATACATGCACACAGCACTTGGCGGGCTTTTCCCCGCTCCCTCTTCACTCCTCCCTTCTCCAAACAGGGTATTGAGATTGACATTGGTATTCTCACATATGTACAAGAACGTTAGCTTGCCCAATGTTAAAAAGTTAGTAAAGGCTGAGCCAGTACTTAAATCAAGGTGAGTCTAATTCTAAGCCCTCTGCTTGTAACCAGTAGGCCAGATGTGCCTCAGATAGAAGGCTACTACAATATACAATAGGTTGCCAAATTTGTAGGAATAGTTCTCTACTATTAGTAGTCTCTAGAACTCTCAGCTCTCCTAAGAGCTAAGTTTATTGTGTCATAAATTTTATACATTTATAGTGCTTCAGGAAAGGAAAGAACAATTAGAAAAATCACTGATCATTGCTTTAAACATTTTCTGGCTCTTAAAATTACTCCTATTTACTCCCTTCTAGGCCACCACCTCCACCCCCACCCCAGCCAAGAGCCCTCAAAACAAGTGGTTGCATACATTTTTATTTGTATTTCTTTTTATAAAATTAAGGCAAAATTCACATAACAAGAAATTAATTATTTTTAAGTAAGCAACAAAGTGGCAATTAATATCTTCACAGCATTTTGCAACCACCAACTCTATCTAGTTCCAAAATGTTTCTACCATTCTAAAGTGAAACCTGTTAAGGAGTTTCTTCTTCCCTCTTGCCTCTGGCACCAGGCAAAGGCCAATCTGCTTCTGTCTTTATAAACTTAACTATTCAGAATATTTCATGTAAATGAAGTCAAAGAATGCTTGACCTTTTGCATATGGTTTCTTTGATTTAGCATAATGTTTAAAGGTGCATCTACATGGTAATATGTATTGGTACTCACTATTTTTCATGACAATAATATTCTATGCTATAGATAGGCTGCACAGCTTATATATTTACCTATTGATGATGGTCATCTGAGCTGTTTCCCACCTTTTGGCTATTGTGAATAGAGCTGCTATAAGCCACTATTTAAATAAATAGTCAAATGAGTGCTTATCTTCAGTTTGGGAGGCATATGCCTAAGAGTGAAATTGCTGGATCATATGGTAATTCTATGTCTAACTTTGTGGAGAACTACCAAACTGTTTTCCATGGCAATTGAACTATTTTGTATTCCTATCAACAGTGCAAGAAAGTTTCGATTTCCCCACGTCCTCACCAACTTTCTAGTGCGTTGAAGTTTCTTTGTTTACGACAGTTATACTAGTATTTATCAAGTAATACATCATTGTGGTTTTGATTTGTATTTCCCTAACAACTAATGATTGTGAGCATCTTCTCATGTATTTGTTGGCCATTTTCATCTCTTCTTTGGAAATATGTCTATTCAAGTCCTTTGCTCACATTTTATTGGTTTATAACAGAGTTATAACTCCATTGTTGAGTTATAGCTGTTATTTATGTACTGCATTCTGGATAATAGATTTATCAAATATATGGCTAGCAAATATTTCCTCTTATTCTGTAGGTTGTCTTCTCCGCTTCTTGATAGGTCCTCTGGTGTACAAGTTTTTAATTTTGGTGAATTCCAGCTTATCCAGTTTACACATACATCTATTTTATTGATATGTCTATTTTTTTCTTTTGTTGCTCATACTTTTTGTGTCATATCTAGAAATCCATTTTCAAATCCAAAATCATGAATAATGACCCCTGTGTTTTTTCCTAAGTATTTAATGATCTTAGTTTTTATATTTAGGCCACTGATTTATTTTGAGATGGTTTTTAAATGGTATGAGGGAGGGGTCCTGTTTACTTCTATTAATCTGTTTTTTTTTTCTTTTTTCCCTTTCTAGGAGACCTGAAAAGCAAGGGACTGCATGTTTTTAATCTGACTTCTCTAACCAAGTCTGAAAACATTTTGTCTGCCACACTGTATTTCTATATTGGAGAGTTAGTTAACACCAGCCTGAATTGTCCAATGTCCCAAGGATGCTCACATCATGCTCAGAGGAAACACGTTCAGATAGACCTTTCTGCATGGATCCTCAAATCCCACCCAAACCAAAGTCAGCTCCTGGGTCATCTATCTGTAGATGTAGCCAAACCTCACGGAGACATCATGTCCTGGCTATCTAAAGACATCACTCAGCTATTGAGGAAGGCTAAGGAAAATGAAGAGTTCCTCATAGGATTTAACATAACCTCCAAAGCACACCAGCTGCCAAAGAGGATGGAACCTTTCCCAGAGCCTTATATCTTGGTGTATGCCAATGACGCTGCCATTTCTGAGCCAGAAAGTGTGGTATCGAGCTTACAGGGACACTGGAATCTTCCCACTAGAGCTGGGCCCAAACTGGATAGCCACATCAGAGCTGCCCTTTCTATGGAACGAAGGAAGAAACGCTCCACGGGGATCTTGTTGCCTCTGCAGAACAACGAGCTTCCTGGGGCAGAGTATCAGTACAAGGAGGAGGGGGTGTGGGAGGAGAGGAAGCCTTACAAGACCCTTCAGACTCAGCCTCCTGAGAAGAGTAAGAGCAAAAAGAAACAGAGGAAAGGAGCTCACCAGAAGAGCCAGACACTCCAGTTTGATGAACAGACCCTGAAGAAGGCACGAAGAAAGCAGTGGATCGAACCTCGGAACTGTGCCAAGAGATACCTTAAAGTAGACTTTGCTGATATTGGCTGGAGTGAATGGATTATCTCCCCCAAGTCTTTTGATGCTTATTATTGCTCCGGAGCATGCCAGTTCCCCATGCCAAAGGTAGCCATTGTTTTAGCCCTATACTTACTTCTTATTTCCACAGGGTAGAAAGATACACTAAGTTGTGTGTATGTGTGTGTGTTGTGTGTTGTGTGTTGTGTGTTTTCATTTACAGAATCCATCTGGATTCTTTTTTACTTCATTCTAAAGTATAATAGGTAATGTGGTTGTGCTTGGTTTTCCTTTAATGGTTGTTAAAGTAATATGAGGTCAGCATTGGTATGAAATATATGAAAAAATGTATGCATACAGTATGCTTTCTGTACTGCTTCCAACCACGGTGCATATTCAGCTCTGTGGTCATGCGTGGATCTACACCTGTCTACAATAAGCCAGCCCCAGGTGGTAGCAGGCTGATCTTTGAGGGGTATTCAGGAAATAACTGGATGTTGTAGGGGCAAGAGGAAGGACTAATGGGATTGATACCCTAATGCAGAATATTTTGGGTAAATAATTTCCCATTGGATGAGTTGTCCCCACAGAGGTCAAGATCAGGGTTTGGCTAGGTAAACCCACCTCATTAAATCTATCAGATTTTGTTTCATTTGCTTCCCTGTTGAACATAAAAAAGGCAAAACAGAACATGATGACTTTGTAAACTTCTTCCAAGATCTCAGAAATCACCATGCCTCTTCCAAATTCATTGGGGACTGTATTTTATCACATCAGTATTCAGTATCCTGACAAGTATATTTTCAGAAGTCTCTCCAATCCTTACCTTCATTTTTCACAGGAAGTCCAAGTGACAGTGCTCTTTGACATTGGAGTATAAATAGTAAAATATATTGGTGCCCTCCCACCTTCAGTGAAGCATATTGCCAAACTTCCATTCTCAGTTTGAAACAGTTTGAATCTCTGTTTTATAATGAAAAGTGACTCAAGGAATTCAGAGGAAGAATAGAGTTTTTTGTTTTGTTTTGCAAAACTTGATTTTTTTTTTTTTTGCTATTTCTTGATGATGGGGAAATGAGAGCCTTTGCCTCAAAGAGTGATGAATATCTGCGTGTAGGTCTTTATAATAGCAGTTTAATGTTCTAGTCCTCTGATCATTGGGTACCATACACATAAAAACAAAGGGCTGACTGAAATCCCATTTTTCTTGTTAGAATGTCTCAGAAAGATGAACTTTTGCATTTCACCAGACTTTATCTTTCCCACAGATTTTTAATGTTACCATGTTTTGTAAGCCCAACACAAAGTAAGGATCATCTACATTTACAATGATATAAAGAGCCTTATTTTGTCTAAAGATTCAATCAGTACATTTCACTGATAAGACAAAACTCATTAAACTGTGAAGACAATTAAAAATACACACAGCAAAGATGACAAATGTCAGTCACAAGAAGTGAAAGGTCAGATGTTTTCCCTCATATGTAGAAGCTAGGGAGAAATTGAGATACAGGAGGGGCTCTAGACAAAGGAGGAGAAACCTTAGTGGAGTGATTGAGGGGACTTATGGGAAGGAGGTGAGTGGGAGGAGGGAGACTCAATGAAGGAAACACTTCAATGGACATGATGCTCATACACAGATTTATCAATGCCAATCTAAATGGCATGCACAGGGAGGGAGCAGGGTGGGAGCCAGGGGAAGCTCACAGAGTGCTGTGTACTTGTTATGTCACTATCACTCCGAACTTCATCATGATGTATGATTACAATGCACCAGTTTTTAAGAAAGAAAACCAAACAGAAAAAAAAACAAAGATGACGACAAATTTAAGGAGCAGAGATGAATCTTTGTCTCACAGTGTGGCTTGCCTTCTGGCATTGAGAGGCAAGAATAGATTCATCTGTTTTTAAGTCCAGGATTGTAGATGGGTCTCGGGGTTTTCTAAATAATCTCTCTCATTCTCATAAATTTCTGGGTATCCCAAGGAAGAAGTTTCTATCTTTACTCCTGACTCTGATTAGGTCCAAGAGAGCCATAGTGATTTGGAAATACCCCTTTGGTTTGCTTTCCATCCCCTCAGTTTGAAGAACCAGCTTAGTGTTCACCCTTCCATAATAGCTCCCACATGTGGCTCTTTGTTGGTTCTACCTGCTTTTATTGTTCATTAATCTGCTGTTGCTCCAGAAGAGCTTCACCAAGGCTCTTGGTGATCTAAAGAAGAATCATTTAAAAACTAATAAGGCATAAGTTAAGAAAATAGATAAATGTAAGGACAGAAATATGTTAGTGTAGCAGAATAATTAAATATGCATGCTTGGTCATAGCAGGGCTTCTTAAGCCTTATTGTACCTGCAAAGTGTCTGGGGTCTTATTAATGTGTAGGTTGTGATCTAGTGGGTGCAGGGGTACAGCATAGGACTCTTCACATCTAACAAGCTCCCAGGTGATACTGATGCTGCTGATCCATAAATTGCACTTGGAGTAGCAACATTGAGAGCCAAATTCTGTTGGCTTTTGGCTTGAATCTTAGTTCCACTAGTTACCAGCTATGGTTCTTTGGATAAGTGGCTCAAACTCTCCACATGTTAGTTTTATCATATTTTTAGTGCAATGTAATTATATACCATAATGAGGTTCAGTGTGATAGAAACATGCATGCACACAGCACTTGGTGTGTTTCCCTCCAGGTCTCACCTCACTCCCTCACCCTCCCTGTACATAATATTGAAATTGGTATTGATAACTTCATATATGAGCATAGCATGATTTGAATTGTTTCCTTCATTAAGTCTTCCCTTTCACCTCCCCAGCTCACTCCCCAAAATCCCTTCCACTATTCTACTACTATCTCCCCTCATTTATCTGAAGTTCCTTTTGTTTCCCAAATTCTCTCTAGCTTCCACATATGAGCAAAAACATATGACCCTTCACTTTCTGAGACTGGTTCATTTCACTTAGAGTAATATTCTCTAGTTCCATCCATTTTCCTACAGATGGCATAATTTTCTTCTTTGTGGCTGAGTAAAATTCCATTGTGTGTATACACCATAGTTTTGTAATCCATTCATCTGTTGATGGACACCTAGGCTGGTTCTGTAGTTTGGCTATTAGTTTTATCATTTTAGAAATGGATAAAATAATCAGTAATAAGAATAATTGTGCCTACATCATAAAAAACCGTGGCAAAATGTGATAGAGCACCTTGCATGTGATGGGTGCTCAATAAAGTTTTTCCCCTGATGTTGTTACTAATGGCCATTGCAGAGACTGCGGAGAATAGATAATTAAATGTAGAAGACCGCAGAATGATTATGCAGGGAAAGGAAGCAAAGAAATGAAAGTTATAAGGCAAGAAAAAGTTTTGTAAGTCTTCCTAGTCCCTTTTCAAGTATCACAAAGCTGAAAATAGGATTCTGCCTGAGGGTTCAACAGTCCGTGACCTCTTCCAGTGAGGTTCTGTTGGAGAGGAATGGAGTCAGGAGAGCATGCCCTACAGCAGACTGGACTCATCACGATCCTCGTCAAAACTTGGAATGGCATCAGAGCTCCAGGGAGGCAGAACAGTGTGGAGATTTCTCTCTGGGCTTGAGATTTCCTTTTGCCAAGTTGAGAGTGGAAGTTTGGCTGTTACAGAGAGTTCTCAATCTCTCATCGCTCTGTGTGGATCTGCTTAACTTTTAAAGCTTTCTAGTGGTTCACTGTGAGCTGTCCAGGCTTTGTGTCTTTCAAGTGGTCCAGTAACCAAGAGGATGGGAAACACGAAGCAAAAGGCAGAGGCGATCAATAAGCATCACTGTTATCAGCACAGCGTCTAATGTGGCAAGCAGAAGAAACTCTTTAAATAAAAACAAGAGGCTAGCCAGCAGAGGAAAATGAAGGTCTGTGACCAGATGGGCATGACACATGTGGAGTAATTGAAGCGCCAAAGAACTTTCAGAGTTTTGATGTACATTTTGCCCCAGAGAAAAGTTCTCCCGGGCCAGGCTCCTCCGTTGGCCCTCCTTTTTTTAATTTTTTTTTTTTTTTTTTGGCCTCCTGAGTGTAAGCCTGCTCTATATGGTGGGGCTCTTCGTCTGCAAAAGTCGACAACCTGCTCCGTAATTCAGAACAGCTGTGTTCTGCCTTTCCCAAATTCCAGGCTTTGCCCTTTCACTGATTCCAATTAGATAGTTTCTGGGCCATCACACCCATGTGGGCTGGAGTGGAAGAGTGTGGAGCAGAACCTCATGGCCCGGGTCAAGAATGAAGGCTCTCCGCCAATGACATGCTCTCCCCGGCTAATGTATTTGTAATCAAATTCAACTCCAGGACATCATACGCAGCTTGGCAGGTGCAGGCCTGACCACTGGTAGATTTCATTCACAGACACGGCAGTTTGGAGTTTTCTGATTTCTAGTTCTTACAGCCAATCTGTTCTCCCAGGGAGAGACTCTTGGAATTCTGCCATGAGATGAAAAAATACCCAGGCAGCTAAAGCCAAGCTCTGTGCTTGCCTCCCTCACCACCTTAGTAGAGATGGAAAACAGAAATCTCAAATGAAAATGATCAAGCCATCATGGCTGACAGAGATCCAAAAAACCAACAAGGATTAGAGGAATGAAGTTATTTTAGCAAGGAAGTGTGCCAAAGCTAGGAAGAACGAAGACAGAATTAGGCAGCAAATAATCAAAATACTTTGAACCAAGTATCCTACATAAAGAAATTCACTCTTTTTTTCTTTTGTGGTACTGAGAATTGAACCCAGGGTCATTCTACCTCCAAGCTACACCCCCATCCTTTTGTTGTTGTTGTTGCCGTCATTGTTGTTTTGTTTTGAAATAAGCTCTCACTAGGTTTCTGAGAGTCTCACTATGTTGCCAAGGCTGTCCTCAAACCTGCAACCCTCCTGTCTCAGCCTCCCAAGTACTGGGATTACAGATGTGCACCACCATGCCCAGCCATGATATTCACTTTTAATGAGTTCAAAATCATACATTCTCAATTAATTTCATGAATTTTCCAGTTCTAATCTCCGGTCATGAAGATGAACACTAAAAACATAAAAGCCTGATGTACGGAGTTACCTAAGTAAAAGTTACCTGAACTGATGTTGAAGACAGGTTTCGCCCTCCTGATAAAGAGAGCCTGGTGAGGGAAAGAACACAGATTGCACCCACGATTGATATATTTCTTAAGCTCAGTAAAGACAGTCGTGAGAAACATTATCTGAACTCAAAAACAAAAATGATGGTCTGGCAATATGCTTTGCACGAGCAAATTACAGCATGGATCATTTGTGCATGACATAATTAATTATTCCTGGTAATGGCAGCTTCATCAGAGGATTCCATGGTGAGAAAAAAGGGGCAACTCCCTAGTAACCTGAAAGGCCCCTGATAAGAAGCACCAACCCACAATCAAGGGCTGGTGCCTGGATTCCTGTGAGCTCCCTGGAGACCACTCATGTACTCGGTTTCTGACTCCATCATTTCTGAGTTGGAGTTTCAGAAAAAAAGGACAGGAATTTTTTTAGGAAACACCCATGAATATTTTCCATATCTATGCCAGGTCATTTGCACAGAACCTTTTATTTTTGTGGATGGAAATTTTTCTGACAGAAATAGGTAAAATGGAGGTTATGCTATTTCTTGTAAGTATTTAATCCTTTTAACAGGTATTTCTTCTGGTGTCTAGAATAAACACTGTTCTAGGCACTTCAGAACAGCAACACACAGCAGTATTTATTGCCCCAAAGCTCATCTAATTAAGTAGATCCACTTTGTGTGAAATTTAAATATTCTAGGTGTCATTAAATATTAGCAGTAACAAAATGATGTCAGAAAATCTGGTTTAAAATCTTTTGGGGTTTATGACAAGCTGTTTGGATGAATGAGTCTTCAGAAAAACATAAATTAACAGACAAAAGTGGATGACTGCAAAAATTCTTTTTAGAAATTACTAATATTGATGAAATAACAAGAAATGCCTGCTGACATCTATGGTACAATGCCGATTGCAATTTGTGTGACTTACACATACTTTATTGATGATGCAGGGCACAGAATAGGCAAATAGGAACAGCCTGGATTTTACCCTGCTTTGCAAAGTAAAGCTAATTAACTTTGCAGGTAAAGCGAATTAACTGAAAGTTAACTCATTTTTTAACATATAATTAAAGTCTCTAGAAAGAAAGAGTGAAATGATTTTTAAATGATTTTTATCAATTCACAATAAAGTTCAAGTCTAATGTATGGATAATTGCTTTTTTATTGAAACTGAAAGATAGGATGAGACAAACCAGATTTTCTCTTTTTTTCTGCCAAAAAGAATCCTTTTATTTCTCACAAGGTGCCAACTTACTCTTATTATTTTCTTCTCCCTTGACTTTCATGCATCCTTAACTTTTTAACTCTTCCCAGTTTCCCAGAGTTTGAGATTAAAATCCCAACTCAGTGGGGCAAGGGTGCCTCTGAACCATTAGGAATATGGCTCAAAATCCTGAAATAATACAGGCAGAGTTTTGAGTTAAATCCCATTTCTGACTTAATCTCTGGAAAATTACCAGATTTCTCTTTCTCTCTCTCTCTCTCTCTGTGCATGTGTGTGGGGGGGGGCATGGGGATCAAATCCAGGGCCTCATGCATTCTAGGCAAATGCTCTACCACTGAGCCATAAACCAAGACCCCAAATTTCTGTTTCTGAGTATGTTTGAAACAAAACTAGGGTCACCTGCCTAAAAGAGACAGTCGAGAGAACTGCTCTTGCAAAGTGTGGTATCTCGTGTGGAGGTCTTCTGGACATTTCAGCAACACTAACACTCTGGGTTTGCAAAGATGACTCTCCCCTCGATGCTTTTAGTTAGAGCAGAGCCGTATGGGGCTTTCTAAATAAAACCACATGTTTCACATGGATGTTAATGGTCCCATTTGGCATTTTCTCAGGGAAGAGATTTAACCCAGGCTTCTTTGGTCAAACTTCTAACATCCATGAGCTAACCTTAGACCCCCTAGTTTATTCCCAGGGGACTTGGTCTGCTCTAAGAACACAAAACTATCAAGTTTAAGTCTAAACCCATGGAGCAACAGTGACCCCCAGTGGCCAATACTCTGGCCTTTTTAACCCCAATTTGTGCTTCTGAGAGTTGAATTAGTGGAGTAATTACCATCCAGTTCATCTGCTTGGCAACTATTAAGTCATTGCCCCTCTGTCCTGCATAGCTTTAACAATGATGCATAAATACCATCATAGCAGTGGCAATAGTTTCTCTCTGCTAAAGAGGGTTTTTAGTTTTTTATGATTAATATAGGGTCCAGAACAAATTATTTTTGCTGATATCCTATTATGGAAAGCAATGAGAATGTATTAATTTCATGGTTGTGGAATATTTTTGCAATTAAATAATTCCTCCTGAAATAACTGGGTTTAAATCCTCATTCTACCACTTACTATCAACTGGCCTTCAGACAGATCATTTAAGCTTTTTGAGTCTTTGCAAAATGTAAGGAATGGTTTTGTTGTAAGGACTAGAGGTATTATGTATGACATTCCTGGAATATAACAGCCTTTTTCTAAATGCTAACCATTTAGGGAATGGGGAAGGGGAGGTTGGACTGAATATGTCATGATACCAGGGCTTTACTACATTGCGGAAACAAATTCATTATATAAGCATTTTGTGTGGTGAGCAATGAGGAGTGGATAAACAGTTCCACCTAACATGTGTGTTCTCCTGCTTCTTTTCCTAGTCTTTGAAGCCATCGAACCATGCCACCATTCAGAGTATAGTGAGAGCTGTGGGGGTCGTCCCCGGGATTCCTGAGCCTTGCTGTGTGCCAGAGAAGATGTCCTCGCTCAGCATCTTATTCTTTGATGAAAACAAGAATGTAGTGCTGAAAGTATACCCTAACATGACAGTTGAGTCTTGTGCTTGCAGATAACCTGGCAAAGAACTCGTTTAAATGCTTAATTCAATCATTAGTTTATTTTTATGGACTTTTTTTTTTTTGCACTGCCAATGCATTTTGTTCCAAAAAGATTTTTTTTTATATAGTCTAAAGAGAATGAGCAAATAGACTGAAGATTTCCACCAAGCAGAACTGGACTGCATTTGTTTCTGAATGTAGCTAAAAGCAAGATTTTGGTAAATATGGACATCTATGTCTTTCATTTTTTAATCACACAAGAAAAATGATCAAACTGTTTTTAGAACTGTTAGAGGACACACTGATTTATTTTTGTAATGGGCTTTAAAACTAGATTGGAGAAATGGCATCAGCTTATCATTTATCACTACTTATCTAATGACTAAGGGGAAATAGAGAGTAATTTCATATTGTTAGGTAGGCGTATTGCCTTAGATTCCTGAGCAACTCAGCAAGTGCTAAATAATCCAGTCAACTTTGATGTTTATCTTAAAAGTTCTTGAAACTTGTTCCTTGTTTTCTCTCCAGAAGTCACTGTGTGAGTTGAGTGAGAGTGTGTGCTGAGTGTCAGTGTGTGTGTGTGTGTGTGTGTGTGTGTGTACATGTGCCAGGTGCCTGTGTCCTCTGTCAGAAGGTTGATTACCTATGGTTCTATAACTCAGTCTACACAGGATTCCTTGTTTTTCAGGTTCAGGTTCTGGCAAGCACCATTCAGTTATGAGAACTTTACCAAAAATGACAGAATGATCCAAGAGCACACACAGAGAGCTGCCACTCAACGCCACCATTCAATTGGGTCGGCAGCTGTTTTCAATTCACTGCCTTCCAGAAAAGGGAGTCCACAACTCAGTTTTTGAAAACCCAGATTCAATTCCTCTCCTGTACTTTTTTTTAAATGAGTCTTTCCATTTGCTCTTCTAAAGTGATTTTTAAAATGCTTCCTGCCAGATGTGGTGATGGTGGTGGTGGGGTGCCTGTAATCCCAGCTACTTAGGAGGCTGAGGCAGGAGGATGGCGAGTTGGAGGCCAGCCTGAGCAACTTAGTGAGAACCAGTCTCAACCACAACTCTTTCCTGAAGCCATTACATTTTTATTTCTCTTGATATGCCTCTACTTCCTGTGAAGTCATCAACAGATGTTGAGGCTCAAAGCTGATGGCATATGGAGATCTTTAAGTGACCAATTTAATAACAGTCAGGTATTGAATAGCATTCTTCAACCACATCCAAGGGGAGGCTATTTTTTTCACATAGATCAGGGCTTTTGCCCCAGTCATAGAATCTACACTTTAGCAAAACTCATTAATATTTATCCACCAGGAAAGGATGTCAATTGTCTTATATTTTTGTCCTTGAAAATTGCTTCAAAAACTGTTCACTCACTGTATTTACTTGAGAGATAGAAGTGATTTCAGGCCATGGAGGCTTGCTGATAGTGTATTTGTGGTTAGCCCTGATGGAGATGAGCAATAACTAAGCCACTTCTGAGTCTGTGCTGTATCAGATCAGGGGTTTTGTTCCCTTTCTGCCTGCCCCTGTCTATGGCAGTTCAGTCATCTAATAAATATTTATTAAGCATCTATTTTGTGAAAGGCACTGTGTTAGCTGTATGTCTTAAATGTCCTTCCTGGTAAAATGAAGAGGCTGATCACTTGAGCTGGATGTCCCTTTCAGGGCTGAAAGTTTGTGTTGCTAATATAAGTCATTTCATATACATCCTCCTTGAAGGAATGATAGTGACAGATAAAAAACCTGCAAGCTCATAAACCAAATTCAGTTATATCCTACACTTCAATTTTGGTAAATTGAGTATGGCATTCTCTGTGGTCTAATTGTTATTTTATTGGAAACCTATTTAAAAACAGATTGCCGTGATGAGAAGAAGTTCTTTGCCACTTTTGAAGCACACAAAATTTGGTATGGGTGTGTATTAACTCTTAATGGGACATACCAGATCTAAAAAATGAATTAAGTTCTGGTGCCCCTACTTTACTTAGTTCCCTCTTGTTCATTTGTTGTTGTAGCTAAAATTAAAGATTCAAACTAATGTGGGGAGGATGAAATTACTTTAATTTTTTTCTCACAAATTTGAAAGACAGAAAGGGACCAGTGTGGCCACCATATTTGGGTCATACTATCTTTTAATAAATAAAATCTCCTGTTGTTTGGTAGATTCGATTAAATTCTTAGTTTTTCCTAGAGATGCATGAACCAAAATCTCTGGCAATTACCAATATTACTTCTCACCCTGTTATATACAAATAAATATTTGTTACTTTTTCAAATGTAAATCAGCAGCTACTTACTACTGATTAAATTCTACCTTGTCCAAAACATACTCTAAATAACTAAAATTTCTGAGTACCAACTAATTAAGATTTTTAAGTAGCAATTGATATGATAAAATTACCACACAAAGAAAGATCTTGGATAGTCTCTCAGAAATGAAAATAGATTTCACCAGTAATTACTTCTGGGTGATCTTCTAACCATCATTTCAACCTCTACTGAATTGAGGACATATTATGGTATAAATGGTAAAATTTAATTTCCAAAGAATAAAGAAACATTACTTTCCAGTAGTGAGGAATGATAGACAACATTTTAATTAGTAAAAATTTATTTAAAGTAGAAAATTAAATAAGTGCCTATTTTGCATTTTGTTAGGTGCTAGTTTCCATATAATTCCTATATAGACTTTTTAGAAATTCCCTTTTATTAAGCTGGCATTGATGAGAAGACAACGTACATTTATAATTGCCATTTCTTCAGTCATGCATGTCTTTCCCTCTCTCCTTCTCCGTCTCTCTTTCTCTTTATCTCTCTTCCATTCACTCCTGTAGCCATCCCGAATGTGGGACACACACACACACACACACACACACACACACACTCATTATAAAAAGGAATTCTTTCTTCAGTAACTATTCTCTGAAATTCCAATTAAGGGACTGCCAATGTCCATACAGTATTTCAAGAATACTTTCTTGTAACCTGTGTAAATAATAGGCAATTTACAGGATTCGGGGTTGTAGAACTTAAACTGGAAGATTGGATTCCTCATATCTCAGGTCTACAGTATTCCAGGTTAATTTTTACATTCGCCTAGCTACATATTAACTGAGAATCATTTATTCATCAAGATAAGATTTTTTGCCTTAGTATTTCTTTATAGATTCTATTGCCCATTTAATACTTTCATAGGCAATAGTATGTGAATAATACTATCATCAGTCTGACTTATAATTTTAAATATAATTACACTATTCAGTTTAGTCTTGCTGCTTTCACTTTTCTTGTGTTAACAAGTAACTAATGTCCGGACATTGACTTCTTGTTGAAGCAAGGTTGGGTTAGAGAATAGCTAAGTGCACCTGATGTGCCAGATTAAATAAGAAATCTTGGGTAAGTTTGATTTAGTCTGTATAGCTTTCTTTCCTCTGAGAATTATATTTTAATGTAGTTTATAAGTGATAAAATGATTCCCTTTTTCTAAAATCTTCTAAGCCTTCCCTTCAGCTTTCTAAACTAGTTTCTGTAAATGTTTTAGTTGAGGATTTAATGCTTGTACAGTCAATGGCAATTTTAAAAATATATATTATATATGTATATGGAAAAACTTTAAAGATGCTTTTAATTTATTTAATGACTATTGCCTTCCTATAAATGGTAATAATTTTCATCCTTAGAAGGTGAAAAAAATCTTTTTTTTTTACTATAGTTCCTAGATGCAAAATGAAATTTGGTTCTTTAGTCAAATCCATTTCAAGGGTGTGTCACAGTAAAACTGTGAAGGGCACTTCACTACTGATGTACTAAGCTTTGCTGAATTTGTATCACTTTCCTCCAGTAATGAAGAGCTTTTCCTTATACCATATGGAAATAAAAATTGCTTAATTGAATATTTCTCCATTCCTTTCTATTTATTGGGAAAGACCATTTTTCTAAAATGTTCTCAACTGTGCTGCAGGTTGCAAATCAGCTTGGAAACAGAGTTGAAGGTTTGTAAATGATATCATCACATCCTACTACCAACATAATATAATCAATACTAAAATATACCCATAGAAGAAATACCTCATGTCTTCTAAACTTGAGAAACTCAACTTGAATTGTTTTATATTTTCTTTTTTTTTTTAACCACAAGCTCTACATTCTGTACTTGGAGATTTGGGACTTTTAATTTTCTTCCTTGATACCTGACTCACTAGTTTAGCAATCACTTTATTTCATCTGTCTTTTGTTTTGTTTTGTTTTGTTTTAACGTGCTTTTATTGGTGCATTGGAGTCTTACATCACAATGAATATCTATTTGATGTTAACATACATGCACACAGATCTTAGTGTCCCCCCCCTGCCTTCCCCCACCCATATGAAGTACCAAGAATGATGTTGGTATATTTTCACATGTACATATTGTTTATGATAGTAATTCCACTAATTCGCTTCTTTCTTGCCCTCCCCCTTCCCTTGTACCACTTCCCTTGTTCCGCTGAGGGTTCTCCATTATCAACAGTCCCTTGTGTGTCTCCACTACTCCCTAGGTTGCACATATTAATGAAAACATATGTCCATCAGTCTTTATTATCATACCCTATCCATTTTAGAATGATAAGACTCTAAATGTAATTAATCTGATCATTAATATGTTATTTAAATGGGCTCTATATTTCCCTTTAAGGAAAAAAAAGGACCAGAGGTTAAGGAATAAAATACACTTTTTATTATTTTTACCCTTTTAATCTAACTCTATAGCAATGTTTAATTACAAATCATAGCACTTTGAAACTGCAAGGCACTTTCAGAAATCATCCTGAGCAAATTCCTTCATGTCTCAATGCTTCATTTATCTCACATATAAAATGAGGCAATAAAATGCCTGCTGAATATGGTTCTTACAGGTTTAATGAGATAGCACATGTTAACAACGTAAGTGCCTAAAACAGAATAAGAACTTAGTTACTATCAATTATTATTATTATCTTGTGCAGTCTTTCTGTTCTCTAAGTGAGGAAAGGTAGACATGCTGTAGTGTACACCCTTTCCGATGTGCACTCATCATGGCCCCTGTAGAAATCAGTCCCCACCAACAGGGCTGGGTACCTCGACACATAACAAAGGTGGGCATCTGACAATTGCTGAACCAATCCTTGTGAAGCAGCAAGGCTGGCAATGGGGGTTGTAACTGTTTGTTACCAGGCTGTGGAAGATTTCAAAGCCAGTTGCAGAGAGTGAATGTTTTGAGCATAAAGAGAGCTTTGGGCCTTGCAGAGTAAAGTGAATAGATGCCTACTTTCCTGATGGTATTCTCATTTTTGTGTTGTCTCTCATAAACTGCACTTCCTGCCCTTGGATTGCATGAGCAATTCACAAAAACTCAACAAATTACTCATTTTTCCTTAAGCTGGTTTGAACTGATACCTGTAAATTGCAACCAAAAGAACCGTGACTGAACTGTTAAGTACATTCAATGCCAAGGGACTGCCCTACCTGCTGGGAAAATTGGTATTAGAACCCTATGGAACATTCTGGAGAGAATGTGTTCTTTGAGGTCAAACAGTCCTGAGTTTGAATCCTGTATTTGTTGGTTATTGCAAGAGTGGTACCTACCTTTGAGGAATATTGATGGGATCATCATATTACCAGGCTGGTCAATTCTGTAACGTATGAATACTTCCAAAAAAAGAGTCGCCATTGTAACAAGAGCCTCAGTGCTCACACCAGAGGATTGCCTTGAGATACCTCTTGGGCTTGGTCTCTATAGCTATTAGAAGTGCAGCATAAGGTTGAGAATAGGAACTTTGAGCACACATCTATATCATCCTCTAAGTCATTTAGTATACCAAGAATGTTTCACATCATGCAGCAGCCTATTTTAGTTGATGGAGATGTGCTTGATAAAAAGCTTTATCAAAATCTAAATTGTCAGCAGTCTTAAAACTGGAAGTTAGCTACTTGTAACTATCAATAGGTAAGAATCAACTGGTAAAATATATTGTATGAAAATATACAAGCCGGGTGTGGTGGCGCACGCTTGTAATCCCAGTACTTTGGGAGGCGGAGACCGGAAGATCCGGGTTTGCGGCCAGCCTCAGCTCGCTCTCTCTCTCTGTCTCTCTCTCTCTCTCTACTTAGTGAGGCCCTCCGCAACTTCGTGAGACCTGGTTTCAAAATAAAGTATAAAAAAATAGGGCTGGGGGTGTAGCGCGGAGGTAGAATGCCCCTGGGTTCAATCCCCGGTACCGCAAAAAAAAAAAAAAGAAAATATACATTAGGAAAAATACAGTGCCACAGGATTATATATTTTGACATAGAATATTAAAAATTTAAGAATTTGTGAGCCTCTATCTCCTCTTTTGTCCACAAAATAATAGATGTTCTTATTGTATGATTTTTAAAAAATTTGGTTTGAGTTATATTTGTTTTCTCAATTTCATTTGGTACAACTCCAGATTCTAGCCCTAACAATGCTGTTCTGGGCTTCCGCATTGATAAGATCCTTCATTTTACTTCATTTTCACTTCGGTGAGCTTTAAAATCCATTCTTGCTCTAGTATTGTACCAGCTTTTGTGATCCAAATATCCAGATTTAATCACAGTTCAGAAGGATTTTTGTCCTAATCATGTCTTAGGGGGAAAAATAGCAACAATAGTCATGAAGAAATGGAAAGAGACAAGAGCTTGAGAGAGGACATGGAGAATGGATCACCCTTCCCTCACTTGAGAAGGAGAATGTAGGCCGGGCATGGTGGTATATGCCTGGGAGGCTGAAACAAGAGGATTGTAGGTTCCAGGCCAGTTTCAGCAACTTAGCAAGATCTGAGACCCTGTTTCAAAATGTAATAAAAAAAATTAAAAAGAGGAAGCTCAGAGATATAATGTACCAGGGTTCCATCTCCAGTATAAGGAAAAAAGAGAAGGAGAAGGAGAAGGAGAAGGAGAAGGAGAAGGAGAAGGAGAAGGAGAAGGGAAGAGGGAAGAAGGAGATTCTAGATTCTATCTCCCATCTATGATAAGATGAGATTTGTGAGACTCTTCTACCTTTCATATCTATATTTAACTTAAAACTTTCATCCTCTCATTTTAATAGTAAGAAACTCATTTAAAAATTAGATTTCATTTATTATTAATTATAAAGAGTATCTTATGGGAGTTAGGGGTTCAGGCTTGTAGCCAACCAATTTGCATTAGAATCTCAAGTCTGTGGCTGACTAGCCATGCAACCCTGGGTTAAGTAATCAACCTTCTCTCTGTCTCTGTCTCTCTGTTTCCCTATCTGTGTCTCTCTGTTTCTTTGTCCTCTGTTTTCCTGTCCTATGTAAAGTGAGAATGAAGCACACAGAACCTTCCTTTCAGTATATTAAGGTTTATTTGAGTTATTACACATGAAACATAGCACAAAGTAAATGTTCTAAAAAATTGGCATTTGAGCTCATTAAGTACATGAATGGATCGTCACTTGACTCTGAGTAGTGGTGGACATTAGCTTCGTGTCACTGATCAAGGGGATGGACTTACCCCAGGTCAGCCATGCTGGTATTGCCTGGGCTGGAGCTCAAGCATTGGTCAACCTGCCCTGATTGCCAGTTCTTTTCCTCTCTTTCCCATGCTCTACTTAAAGAAAGTCATCCAAGTAATAATCTCACCTTCTGCCAGATTTCTGAGAACTTTTGGAGAAATAAACAAAGACATCAGAAAGGAAGCAAAAAATAAGCTTTAATAATGGCAATGTTTGATCCAGGTGTAGTGGCTCATGCTTGTAATCCCAGTAATTGGGAGGCTGAGACGGGAGGATTGCAGGTTCAAGACCAGTCTGGGCAACTTAGCGAGACCCTGCTTCAAAATAAAGGATAAACAAGGCTCAGGGTGTAGATCAGAGTTAGAACTCCCACCCCCAGGTTCATTCCCAGTACCATGCACATACACACAAATAATGGAAATGTTTGATTAATATTTGGATCTGAGTATTTCCCCCCTGAGTTGAAGGACTAAACTGTAATCCCAGTTCCCATTTCTTAACATAGTCAATCAAATAAAAAGAAAGGATGTGGACAATAGCAGAAAATGTGCCAATACTGTTTCCTCCCAAGGAGTGCAGGGAAAGTGTTCTCTGGATATTATTAACTGCTTCCTCTTTCCCCTGCCATGATTTGGGTATGGTTTGAGTGTGTCCCTCAGAGGTGCTGGAAGCTTGCTCCTCAGTGTATGATATTGGGAAGAGGTAGAATCTTTAGGAGGTAGAGCCTAGTGCAAGGTGATTGGTTATTGAGGGCATTGCCTTGGGGAGGGATTAAGGTAGTTCTTGTGGGACCCTGGTTAGTTCTTACAAGGAAGTTGTTATAAAAAAGCCAGACTGGTTCCTCCTTGCTCTCTCTGGCTTCCTGTCTCCCATGTGATCTCTGCCTCTGGCCATGATGTCATCTTCCAGGATGTGATGCAGCCAGTGGAGCTTTGCGAAAGTCAGCACCACGCTTTTTGAACTTTCAACCTCCAAAACTGTAAGCTGGATAAACCTCTTTCCTTTATCCATTATCCAGTCCCTGATATTTTGCTGTAGCAATGGAAAATGGACTTATACACTCCTGAAATGATGTCATATGAGAAATTCTGGCCTTCCCTACATCTCATTAAGCTTGGAGAGCCCAACAGGACAAGAACAAGAATGCCATAATCTTACATCTTATCATGGCCCTATTGATAAGTATGGATCAATGGATGAAGGACAATGCTCACTTCACCATTAGGACCATTGCCCTTCCCATGAAGAGGAGCTATGAGAGAAGAAAGGAAGGAAGCATCTTCCACGTACCCTCTTGATGAGAAGCATAGAAGCTGAGCCTCATTTATGGGACGATAAGAAATAGGGCAAAAGTGACTCCCATAACATATTGTAAAATATACTACCTTCTGTCACTCTTTAACCTAAAATAAACATTTATTATGAACCCCAAAAAGGCACTATATACAGTAATTATTTCAAGTACTTGCTGAAATGTTTTGTTTTCTTTCCTTCCTTCCTTCTTTCCTTTCTTTCCTCTTCTTCTTTTTTTTTTTTTTTTTTTTGGTAAGGATTCTCCTACCCTGTTTACTATGTCTATTTTCTCCAGGCTTATCAGAGACTGTGGGAAGAAACTCCATCATTGATTTGCCTCAAGTCCAAATCTGTAGTTGTCTGGGCTTCTGAGCTACAGCCTGTAGAGAAACAGAACTCTATTCTAAGAGACAATTGGAGGCTGTTGATAATTCACAAGGTCAGAATGTGAATCATTTCTCCCCTGCCCCCCCAGTCAATGTTGTCAACTTAATTGGTGACAGCTAAGTTTTCATTTAGTCCTCATTTTCTTCTGGGACACTGAAACACTGCCCTGAAGGCAATAGTAATCTAGTCACCAAAATAGTTAAATCAGAGAGTAGCAGGTATTTCTCTCATTACATTCTCTTCACCCCAGCCTACACACATACACACACACACACACACACACACACGTGCATGTGCACATACGCACACAAACACACACATGCACATGCATGCATGTACACTGGGAAACAGAAGAGGGGAGAGAGAGACATAGTTTCATCAGAACAACACTGAAGGAGGGACGGAGTTATGATTATGATCCAACCCTCACTCAAAATGTCAGCCAACCACATTGTCAGACTCGGCGCACAGGCAAACTTCCATCAGGTTACAGTCAAAATCACCCCCTACCTACCTCATGGGGCCTCAGGCCAGATGTGACTGCAGCAGTCTAGAGGTGAGGCAATTATGTGCAAGAACCATGTGACAGCACTTTCCCCAAAATGCACTTACTTAAGAGAAATATTTTGGTGTTTATAGGACTTCTACCCTGCTTTCTGGAAATTTTCCATCACTATAAACACTGACATAGATACACATGAACATACATGGATTTTTAAAAATGAGCTCAGCGTGTATGATTTCATTAAATGGTCTCATTTGTTAAAAATGGGAGAATTTTAATAACATAATATTGAAACAGACACATACATGAATATTGTATGGAAGCCAGAGCCCATACCCTGGAGTCACTAACATGAACTGGAAAACTTAGATCTGTTAGTAAGCTTTGTAGGATTTGTAATGCAGAGGTAGATGGCACACCTGGCCACGGGGGAGGGGTATCAGTAGGTAGCTAGGCCCTTTGGAGCTATGCTTTCTACTTCCTTTGATTTGAAGCTCACTGTCTAACAATTCCAAGAGAGAGGCTTCAGGTTTAGTAGGCTAAGACGAGAGCATTTTGAAGTTAGTTGCTTCTAATGTCATCAGTGGCCCCCATTTCTGCTTTCAGGGTGTCATAGTGGCTGTTTGTAAATTCTATCCCACTCCAGCTATGGAATTGAGATCTAGAATTTATCATCAGATAACATATTTCTGTCTTGTAGCAGGCACATTCTTCTACTGCATCCTATTTTGAACTACACATTGGGCACATAAGAAAATGGCCTCATGCCTTGAAAACTAAGAAATCACCTAAGTATGAGTATGTTTATTGATTTAAATAAAATGTCATATTTTATTTTTAAAAATCATAAATAATCTTGGATTCATTAATATCTTTTTCTTGCAGCTTTCTGAAATAAAATAGAATTTGTCATTAACCTCTAGAGCATAGATTATCAAAGTTATCAGAAAAAGAAAAGCTCACTCGGTTCCCCCTAGATGTTTCCACCACCCCTTTCTTTTTATTCAATGCCCCCCAATTACATGCAACACTACTATTGCCCCCCTGGATTGTTTCACCATCCCCCCATGGGAGTGGTATCGCTGACTTTGGGAATGGTTATCAGACATGATGGATAATGGTGTACAAACTGGAATTAGAATATAAAAAAGGAAGTGGACAATGGAATGATTGAATCTACCCATTTGTATTAGTCAGCTTCCTGTTACTATAACAAAATATCTGACATAATTAACTTATAAAGAGGAAAAGGTGATTTTGGCTGACAGATCTGGAGGTTCCAGTCCAAGATCAAGTGGCCCCTTTGCTTTGGCCTCTGACAAGGCAGCACATCATGGCAGAGCAAATCATTCGCCTCATGAGCCAGGAAACAGAAACAACAGAAAGGGGCAGAGGTCAGTGTCTTTTCAAGAACATGTCCCCCAGTGACCTAAGAGACACCAACTAGGCCCCACTTCCTAAAGGTTCCATTATCTCCCAAAAGTGTACCCTCTGAACCAAGCCTTTAACACGTGGACCTTTGAGGGACACTCATCCAAACCATAGCACCCTTGAAGATTTACTTATAGAAAAGATTTCTTTACTGAATTTATGGAAAAACAACAGAGCCAAGACCTGTACTCTTAGAGCTGTTATCAAGTAGTGATTTTGACTGTAAATCTTCTTACTCAAAAAAAGAAAAATAAGTTTGAATCACTGAGAATTTGAGGGGTGTTACCATGACCACCATTAAGACAAGAGGTTGCCAGGCATGGTGGTACACGCTTGTAATCCCAGTCCTTGGGAGGCTGAGACCAGAGGATCCGGGTTTGCAGCCAGCCTCAGCTACTTAAGGAGGCCCTCCGCAACTTAGTGAGATCCTTTTTCAAAATAAAGAATAAAAAAATAGGGCTCGGGGTGTAGCTTGAAGGCAGAATGCCCCTGGGTTCAATTCCCCAGTACCGCAAAAAAAAAAAAAAAAGACAAGAGGTTGTGAATGGAAATTTATTAATTAATGGACACGCCCAGCAGTGGCTGAAAGTGGCGGGATGCTGAAGAAGTAATTCTTCAGTAGTTCAAATGACAGACAGCTTGAGCTTTAGTTTTGACCTAGGGTTTAAATGTCTAGAGCATCTGATAATGCTAGCCACTCAGAGAAATTCCCTCGGTGCACAAAAAAGCTGGGAGAGTTTGAATCGAAGACTACACTGATGCCATAGCCATAAGCCATATGTGGCTATTTAAATAAGTTAAAAATTTTTTAAAAAATTAAAAATTCAGTTCTTCAGTCCAACTCCATGTCAAGGACTCAATAGCCATATGGCTATCTTTATTGGATTGCACAAATATAAATCATGTCCATTGCCACTGAGAGTTTTAGACAGCACTGATCTAAGAGATAAGCAGAAAGTAGTTTCACGTTTAACTCTTCACAGAACATGTTGTCTGTTCTGCGTCCCTCATGTGAACAAAGTACACTGTAAGACAGGGGGATCCTTGGCCAGCATGGAACCTCTGAAAAACAATAAAAGCCTCAGTGTCCTCTTGGCAGAAAAAAAAGTGAAAAACAATTACAAATTAATAACCCGTACTTTTGAGGTTATATGTTAATCACTCTCTGATATATAAGCTGCCTCAGGTCATTTCTCCTGGCACTGGGTCCAATTTTTACTCAGCCATGGTTAATAAGACAGATGTTCATTACCATTCAGACACAGCTGTGCTGCTCACTCTGGCATTACATGACCAAGAAAGCTCCCAACACATCTCTCCTTTGATTCTAAACAACTTAATATGATGTCATTAAATCTTCCTGCAGTTACTCCTAATTCAGTCATTTGAGTCCACTGTTGCAAGAAACTGGTCTTTTTCCCTTTATGAACATCTAGAATATGTGTAGATGGATAGGTAGGCAGGTAGATAGATAACAAGTAAGTAAAGAGTATTAAATAACTTTGCCCTGCTTTTCATCAGCATTTATTTCAATTCCTTTTCAACAATAACTCAGTTGAATAGTTCTTCTACAGGCAAATCAAAGTCAATTCCCAACAGTCATATGTAGAAGAAAATCACAATATCATATGGCAGCATGATTAAAATTATCATACAAATTTCTATCATAAAAAGGTAAGATGTTCCTCCAAATTTCTCATCAGCCTGTCCCTCCTTTGATATGAATAGATGGCTATCAAAATAAGTAATAAACATTAAAATAACTATGTTAGAAGCTCAGGTTCGAGGTGAGCCTCAGCAACTTAGCAACAGTCAGAGCCTAGTGAGACCCTGTTTCCAAATAAGAAAATAAAAAAGGGCTGAGGTTGTAGCTCATAGGTAGAATGCCCCTGGGTTCAATCCCCAGTACAATATATAATAATAATAAATCAGTCAGAAAGGCAGCTATTTCCAAGGCTAAAAGATAAAATTCTGGTTATAAACTAAACAAAACTCGTCAGTTTTAGACTCTTCAGCTGCTTCTCTGTGTGAGAGTGGGTGTTTTCCCATGAAAGCCATAGTTTTTGAGGGGAAATCTTCAGTCTCTATAGTCCAGGAAATATACTTGTTTTCTGAAGGACTCGTGTCCCTTTAAATCTTAATTTTATTATTATTATTTTTTAGCTTTACAAGGTACAAACATTTTTATCAGTTGACTGGAAATGTTAATATGTCTGACACTTAGAATGGGACTCACAGATCATGAAATGTATTTTAGTTATGTTTTGTAAAATGTATAGGATTCTTTTCTTGGTATTCCATCAACAGAAATGAATGGATAAAAGAAATAAAGACTGAATCATTTATTTTTGCTTCAAACCCAGTTTTGAGGGAAAATTCAATAACTGAAGTAAGATTTTTGAACTTAAAATGTTGAACAACGATAAGTGATCACGAAGATGATAACATAATTGTGTGTAGATATAAAGTGTTAAAGTTGAGAAGTGTTCAACCAAACATGTGATTTGTGAAACCAGTGAATAAGTAAATGAGAGACATCTAAAGAGAGGAAAGAGTTCCAAGCACTTAGTATGGAATTGTCGTGTGCTCAGAACGAGTCATATGATTACCTTTGCTCAGAATCTTCTCCTCCTTGAATCCCATCTCATTACCTCTCGTTCCTGTGTGGTGTGTAGTCACACAGATGCACACGCACACACACACACACACACACACACACACACACACACACACTTATGTAAAGTGTTTCTCCAGATATATACCCCACACCCAACAAATCTACATTAAACTCCCTCCATTCACTCTGATGCACCTGCAGTCTGATTTTCTGGCGAGGAGAGAGTGGAAACTTTTGAAAGCTATCAAACTCCTCTTAAATCAGCCAGGTAAATGAGTCACACATGGCTTTTAATGTTCACTGGAACTCCCAAATAATCCAGCAAGATACAAATGGAATCCACAGTAATGCATAGAAACATACTAACAATCCATAGTTTATTCCAAGCACTTTGGATTTTGTGGTTGTGAAAATACTTTGTGCACCTTAAGATACTGTACAACTTTTATGTGGTATTTGTTTCTATGCATGAGTCTATCAATTCACTCTCAATTCCCAACAATCCAAACCAAATACATCTTCCTCATTTTCTAATTGTGAATAAGAATGTTAATGGTACTCTTTTACTTTACAGGTGTTAATAATAATAAAATAATAATAAAACAAAAAAATCATAAAACTTAACCTTAAGGCAACCTTAGATATGAATAATGACATATCAATATTTCATTTATTGAGCAATAGGCAATACTAATTTCTTTCCATAACATATAATTTACCTTTACAGGAGCTGAACCTGAGACTTAGAGAAATTCTGCAACTTCTTCAAGATTGAACAATAATAAAAGTTATATTCAATCTCCAATTCTCCTGAATTCAAAGCTAATAACATAGCCTCTATGTTTTATAGAATTGCTGCATAAATAGTGCTTACGACTTGACTTATGATGATGATTGGCAGGCATGATCCTATACTGTGAGGTGTTATTCATTCTCATCCTATAGTTATAAAAAATATGCCACCCAAATAAGTGAAATTTCTAAATGTACATAGCAAGTTATTAATGCTCTTCCTATTTATTATTTTTCTTTATTTCATAATGATTTCATGATTACTTTTATTCATTCCACACATACCTATTGAGCTCTGTGCTGGGTACTCTATAATGGCTATGAATACAAACATAAACAACACAATCTTGGTGCCTGCGTTCAAAGGGCTCACATTCTAGTAAATCCAACACGTGACCCAGCAGGCTAAGCAGTGACTCTATGAGATGCCAAGGAAGCTAGCAGGTATCCTACCCTACCCCCTTTGAGAAATCCCCAGAACCTCCTTTAGAAAGCAGCAATCAGCAAGCTCTATTCTTGACCCAACAGGCAGTAGGGATGATTGTTGCTGCCTTAGGCTGGCCATCAGAGTACAATTACCCAACTGCTAGAAAGCTGGGCTCACTGCCAGGAACCACCCAGAAAGTGCAGGGGCCATTTCCTGGCAGCTGAGAGTAATAGTTTCAGGGCATCTGGTCATGAATTCACTAGAAACATTTATTGAGCATGTACAATATGCTAGCAACAGGGATGTAAATAACAATTCACGGGGACTCCCTCATGCAAATCATGGTAATGCAACATATGCACACAATGAATATATGCTCAGAGACTCATCAGATTCTCCCAACCCACGGCCACTAAATACATCATCCAGATTCAGTACTGAGAATAAAGCACCAACCATCATAAATGCTGTGCAAATGAAGATATCAGATTAAGAGTCTTACTACCAGAATGATCATCCATCTCAATTTTCCCAGGGCCAGTTGAAGATTACATTTTGCCTCTGCATAACTAAAGCCACACCCTTTCACTTTCTAAAGCCATCTCACTTATTTAATAAATTATACGGTCAGCCAACTTAGGACTGATGGAGGCTAATACCTATTTTGCTTTAATATACAGACAGTGGATTTTTAAAAGAATTTTATTGGCCCAATATGATTATACCTCTTATTGAGATTCATTCCCGGAACACTGACTATGAGCTAGGCATTATTCTTATTCCACTTCACCCTTCACAAGAATTAAATGTGACGCTATTATTCCTGCTCGGTAGACAAGATAACTGAAATTTTAGGGAGTTCAGTTAGTTACCCAAATAAAATCATATAATGATAATAGCAGCACTCGGATTCAAGCACAAGTCGGCCTGGCTCCACTATAGCAGCAGACAGAGCAAGTTTGACAACAATATCAAGGACTAGAGAAGACAACCCTCAGAGAAGCTGAGATCAATATGCTAGTTGCTCAGATGCGACACAGTCAGGACCATAAGTGTAGAGCCCCAGTACAAGGGGGCTAATCTGTACTCAGGACCTTGTAGAGGGGATGTGCCTGACCACATAAGCTCCCTTCGTTGCCATACTCCTTTGAGAGAGGGTCTTTGCAAGTCTCCTTCTTACCTCCTTCCATGCAGTGCCTTAATATAGTGCCTAAGGGATACCAAAAGAGAGAATATTTCTCCAGTGAGATGGAACTTTTATGGTCTGTGAAAAGATGCCTCTCTTTTGTAGTCCCTTTATTTACCTCTGTAGTACTATAAACTGAATCAGGAAATTATACTTTCAGATTAAAGAACATCGGGGAAGATGTAGTTAGTGATGTTCATGGGAATTTGCCCTAGTTGCTCAGGCTATCCCATCCTCAATAAAAATTGCTTAATTGGTTTGTCTGCTAATAAAAGTAATTTGTCATAATTGTACAAAATGCAGACAACAGAAGAAGATATAAAATTAAAATGAAAATTGCCTATATACTTAACACTGAGAAGTAGCCACTAGTAACATTTTCATTTATATTCTTCTGGATATTTCTCCATGCAAATTCAATTGTACTCACAGTTTAATGTTTTAATAAGACTATGGTGTACTGTACCTATTCTTTTGTAAGCTATTTTCTCCTTAACATTTAATGCTTTATGTTATATGTCTAAATAAAGATAAATATATGTATGTACATAAATGTTTCTTTCTAGTGCTATAATCTATGTGTCTATACTTCAATTGTAACAAGTCCCTCATGGCCAGATATTTAGGGGTGGTTGGTTGTTTTTATGCTGTATCTTTTGCTTTTATGCAAAATACTACAGTGAAGATTATTTTACACTTCTTTGCAGTTTTTCATCCAGTCTCTTTTAAGCATATTCTGAAACATCAGATCTTTTGCATTCTGATTCATATCACTAGGCTTTGCTCCCGATGGATCACCAATATGCACTGCCTTCATCCGGGTCTAAGAGCTCGTTTTTTCCGTGGCCCGTTGAATACTGGTGATAATTGACCTTTTTAAACTTTGCTGCTCTAACCAGAATTTTAAAATGTATTGCCATTAACAACGAGATTTAGTGAATAGGATAATTCAATAGTAATTAAAATTAATTGAATTAATTTAACGTTGATTTAATTATGCGATTACTAGTGAACTTAAATGAACTCCTTGTGCATTTTTTGTGATCTGTAGTTCTTTTTTTGTCACTGAGGAGTTTGTATTTTTGTTATTCACTTGTAAGAATTTTTTCCACATTAACAAAATAAAACTTTGATCTGTTGTTCATGTTGCAAACGTTTTCCCCAAATGATCATCTCTTTTATTGATTATGGGTTTGTTTTATCGACTATACATTTATATGTGCATGCATTTACATGTGTATGTACACACACACAGAGAAGAGATATTCACATAGACATAGCTGTGGATAGAAAAGACACAAATAAAGATCAATGCTCATGACATCTCCCATTCCTACTGCCCAGAAGCGATTCTCTAGCACTCAGTTTTCTAGAGGTAGGTTTCCTTTGGCCTTCTGGTTATGATAGTTGTATTATTTTAGATATTTGCATTAAAGCTTTATTCCTTACCTTGACATTGAAACCCTCGGAGCCCCACAAAGCACCCAGCATGGACCTGGCAGGTATCAGGTGAGTGACAGCAGGGGAGCTTTGTGTCTCGCTGGCTCTCTCAGCTCAAGGAAACTGTCCCATAGAACTGAGGTCCCATGCACCTGCCAAGGTCACATAGCAGACACAACTCTCCTGACACCCCACCCAGTACTGTCTTCTCCATCCTCCCTTGATTCAAGTAACAAAATGCTCCACACACAATCACCCCTGCGCGGCTGGCATAAGTGAGCAGGAGCACTCCAGCATGCAAGGCCTCGGCGGAGAGGCTCCTGCCTGGCAGAGGGGAGGGGTGAGACCACCTGGCATGGAAGGGACTAGAAGCTCTGCATTTTTTTGTTTTATTTAATCACCCTTAGATCCTCTGCCAGCAGCAGCAGCCACATCTCAAGAAGTCCCAGTCTGTTTTGATTTAAAGTCTTTGCCCAAGCAGCCAGATCCTAGTTTGTTATTATGACCACTAGAGGGAGTCCAGCTCTTAGCCTGAAGAGACAAGACAGCAGGTTATGACATCCTAGCTTCTGCAAGGACCCAGCGACCCTGGATCAAGTAGAAAAGACCCCACCACAGTGTAGACACGGGGCTTGGGCAGCTCTTTCTTCCAGGGGGCACGGTTCCAGACGAGGTTGGCGAGCATTGTCTTTCTCTGTCATGAGCTAATTAACCATTCCTGAGGCTCTTCAGTGGAATTTTTAACTTGCTATTTAGATGTTTCTAGAATCTCCCTTTCCTTTATTTATTGTTTTTAAAGAGTATTCTGTACATCCCTATTCTTAGTCATATATTTCAACCCAAAAAGCATTCTGAGCTATTCCATTTGCCTGGGGAGGGATATTGCTGCACTATCATAGGAAGCATCAAAAATTAGATTCACTTTTAAATTTAAAGAATTAAATGCCAAGTGGACCTAGAATAGAATTTCTCTTGATCTCATGTTCAGTTAATTTTTTTTCAGTAAAGAAGAGTCAGGGGAAAAAAGATTCAGAATGTCTTTTGTCACGTTACTTACTGTTCGATTTTCACAGAGGACATAGCAAATTTACCAGTTGCCCTCTTTTTCTGTGCTTTTGAATCCTTAAATTTGCATAATTTGTAACAAACCCATCAAATCAAGAAATATCTGATGTACAGATGTACAGAATACTTTTTCTCTTTAAAAACAATGATGAGAGAGAGGTGTATTCTATGAATATTTAAAAGCAACTTCAAAATTCCACTGAAGACCTTCACAAAAGGATAATTAATTCAGAATAGAAACAAAGACAAATCCATGCAAAGCCATCCAGTGTAAACACAAGCAAAATGTGGCTGAAAGTAAGATGGAAAGAACAAGAAATACCAATTATCTTTCTGGATATTTTTTCATGCAAATTTGCATGTACTCACAGTTTACTATCATAATAAAACTGTAGTATACTGAACATACTCTTTTGTGAGCTATTTTCTCTTTAACATATTAAATATTTTATACACATGCACACACACACACACACACACACACACACACACATTTTCTTTCCAGTGCAATACTCTATGTGTCTATCCTTCAATTGTAACAAATCCCACATGGCAAGATATTTAGGATTGGTTGGTTGTTTTTATGCAGTTATACTTTTTGAAATCCAAGATCATTCTACTTCACTTGTGAGAAAATGAATTGCCTAAGCTTCATCAGGAGGTTCTCCATCAGTCCCATTAACCTAATCCCCATTTAGAAATAGAGAAATATTGCTTTACAGATTTACACAAAGATGTTTGAATATTGCCGCCCGCCAAAGAGCTCAAGTTCATAACTAATGTCGCAGGGCTCCCCTGAATCAACCTTCACCTAAGTTCACTTGCAGAGGATTGAGACATTTAAAATACAGGCTTGGGAAAATGATTAGTCATTTAACAAGTTAATAGTAGAGTCCCATAAGTGTGACCTGAAAAGCGGAAAAGCTCTCAAGTTAAAAGAAAAGTCCCTTGAGGGTATACTCAATATTTTACAATGTGTAAAATGTTATAACCTACTTTTGCAGATCTTCTTTTAATATATACAGTTCAGGTAGAAAAAATCTAATAAAAACCTCGCTTTCTATTGCCCTAATCCCTGGTAGAAATTTAATTCTCAGGGAACAATGTGTGAGGACAGCTTGGTCTTGCAGTTTGAAGTGAAAATTAGACTACTGGATAATGTTAATGGTCTCGCATAAAAAATTTAATATTCCCCCAATTTTACATATTTCTGAATTATTCATTGACATTCCAATACATACACAACAACAGAATTTTGCCTATCTGTGTACAACTTGGTCTAATGTGCACTGCAATTTAACATGCTAATTTGAATATTTTAGGGCCTATGTTAGGTTGTAGGTCTGATTTAAAGAAAAAAAATCCTAAAAAGAGATTATCTGAGACACAAAATGTCTGTCCAAGCCATACTCTAAGTTCTGTGATCCTTGTATAAGAAAACGAAATCTGTTCATTTTTAAGTATTTAGAAATGGTAGATAACAAAAAGTTTGATTTAATATATGAGTATCATGGGGGTAAAGCAGCATGTTGGAAAACATATTGGACTAAAGGACTAGAAGATGGAGGCTCTAATGGAGTTTTGCTAATGCTGCATGAGTCTACTTGACTTGTTTGGATTCGGTTACCACATTTGTAATTCTTGTGTTCATACCTTCATCCATCCGAGAAATATTTGCTGAGTGCCCATGAGATGCCAAGCACCATCTGGGGCTAGAGCACCTTATCCTTATCACATTCTATGGGAGGGAGACAAACAAAATACACAAAACACGTAGTACATTAGAGGGCAATATATGCTATGGAATAAAGTAACTCAAGGAAGAGTGACGGTACCAGGACGACTAAAATTCTGAAGCAGATCATCCAGAAAGCCACACTGCGATGGTCAGAGTGGAGTCAGACTTAAATATCTGGAGGCAAATGCCTAAATTCCTGGCAGAGATTCTGAGGCGAGAGTATACCTATTCTGTTTAAGACCAAGGAGGACAATATGGTTGGAGTGAGAGGAGGGAGGGAGAGAAATAGGGCATGAAGTCAGGGAGGTAAGGAGACAGAGGTGAGGTGGGTCACACAACAGGTAATGAATGATTTGGGCTTTTTCTCTGAGTGAGATGGGAAGTCATCTCAGGGTTTTGTAGAGAGAAGTGACCTTTACTGGCTTATATTTAACAGGATTGCTTGGTCTGCTGCATTGAGACTAGATGGAAAGAGAACAGAAGTAGACGCTGGCTAGGGGTCAATTTCAGTAATCTAGGGAAAAGCTAATGGTGGCTTAAACTGAGGGATAACAGCACAGGTCCTATCTACATCTCAAGTCGAATTTAATAATTGAAAGTTGTACATTTCTTCACAAATACAACATAGTAATGTTGCTCTTGTTCTTTAAGATTTTTTTTACTCTTTTGCATATACTTTTCCAGATCAATTTTTAGAAATGATTTGTCAAGTTCATTTTAAAAAAATACCTAGCTTCTTTACCAAAGAAAATTTTCCAGAATGGATATTAAATGTTATCTTTTTAAAATAATCTATCAATGTGATGTTACATTTTTTCATTAATCTATTTATCTTATAAATTATATTAGTATATAACCAAACAGTCCAAAGTTAAGCTTTACCTGATGATGGTGAATGGTTTGTAATATGGTTTTGGATTTGATTTGCTGATATCTTAGGATTTTACATCTACTTTTTGTGTGTGTGTGGTATTAGGAATTAAACCCAGGGTTATTCTATCTCCAAGTTATACCCCCAGCCCTCTTTATTTATTTATTTTTTTTTTACTGTGAAACAGGGTCTTGCTAAATTGCTGAGGGTTTCGTTAAGTTGCTGAGGCTGGCCTGAAACCTATGATCCTCCTATCTCAGCCTCTCAAGTACTGGGATTCCAGATGTGTGCCATCACACCCAGCTTATATACACTTTTATATATAAGATTGACCTTTTTTGGGTCATATATTATAATTGGATATCAAGACTACACTAGCTGTAGAGAATGAATTGGAAAATACGTTTTCTTTCTTTGTACAGGAAGAATTTGTGTTTCATAGCAATTGTCTAAACTCTATTAAATTATCTGGGCTAATTCCCTTGTGGAGATAGATAGTTTCCACTTTGCCTTAGTTAATTCAAATCTTCTACCTTTATATGAGTTGATTTCTAGTAATTTACCTGCTCTTGGAAATTATCTTTTTTATCTATGTTTGTAACTTGCTTTCTCATTTAAATTATTCTAAATCTGTGGTTGTCCCTATTCTTATTCCTAGTACTATTTATTTATGCTTTCTCTTTTTCCTCATCAGCTGGCCTTAGATAGTTTTTCTGTCATGATGATATTTTAAATAAAAATCAGCTTTCATCTGCAGTAGGATTTAAGTTTTATTTATTTCATTAAGTTATGTCTTAATAAAATATTCTCTTAACTCCTTGGATCTATTTTTTTCTTTTTCTAGCATCTTGAGGTAAATGGGGAGTTCACTTATTTTCAATTCTTCTAGTGTTTTAATAAGTGTATGTAAGAGTAACCATTGTCCCCTTCATGCTATTTGACTAAATCCCATGGGTTTTTGAAATGTATTGCGCTTGTTGTTGAACATTTCATCATAAATCTTACATCATAAAGATATCTTTAAAACTCAGAGTCAGAGTCTAATACTCTCATGCTTAAGCATGTGATAAATTTTTTGTGTTATTTTTCCTGTTTTAAAAAAACACTGAGTCATTTTGAAAAAAAATCATCTAATTTCCTTCTGAGTAGTTGTTTGGGGTTGTCCTATTACTGGTCTAGTTTTATTACATTGTGTGCTTGGTTGTTTTTTTTTTCTAGTCTACTTTTGAGTATAAGAGATACTTATATGTAAGTATCTCTTTGATGAATCTAAAGACCCTTTCTCCAAAGTTTAATTTAATGTAAAATTTAATTTTAATTTGGATGAAGTTATTTTAAGCAAAATACATGTAGACAATTTACATGTATTAAATTTGTGTTTTGGAAAGAAACATTCTTAGAGAAACACAAATGATAACTGATAGACATCTGATGGAGGCAAGGAGAAAAATCCTAATTAGATAAGAGATATTCAGGTGTAGCCTGAACAGAGATACTCTTTAGTATAAGAGATACAGATGAAGAAATTAACTTTTGAACTGAGTTTGTGTTCTGGTCAGCATTGATACAACCATAATCTAAAAGATTGACCACAGAGCTTAGAGGGAAGAAGATTTATTTTCTTACAATTTTGGGTTCAGTTCCTGTGAGGCTGAGGATCGTGGATCTCAGGGTACAGCGTTGGGAGGTGGGGAGAGGGAGAGCACATGGACTGTGCTCCTCACATCATGGAGACAGGAAGCAAAAGAGTGATGGGGGTGGGAGGACCCATATGTAATCCCTAAGGCCACACCCCCAGGGGCCTACCTTCTCTAGTCACATCCTACCATCCTAGGTCACCATCCAGATTTATCCACTGCTAGAATTACAATCCTCATGACTTAGTTACATCAATCCCAAACAAACAGCAATTTATGAGCTCTTCAGGGTGCCATTCTATAACTATAACAGTTTGTTTTAACTAGAAATTTCAGGTAACTAGAAGATGCAGAGGCCTATGGGCCAGGAACTGAGCCATCAACTCTGGTCTGGAGGTTGGGTCTTTACAGTTACAGTTATTTAGGCAATATTAATAATAAAATAGCAAGTGAGACCATTTGTACGGGATGATGGGCCAAAGCAATGGAGAAGACTAGTGAAGTTGGAAGAATGGAGAGAGAGACACAGGCACAATGAGAGAATACCAGCGTCTGGAATATAGTATTGAATTGATAGTGCTGAAAACACAGCTAGGTTTAAAATTTGTGTTGGCAATAATTTGCATGACTGTGTGTTTTTCTCTGGTGTATATAGCCACCTCAATATAAGACTTGAGTCCACAATTGTATTATTACAAGTCTGCGATTCATCTATGTTGTTGTAGAAGAAAATAAAATTGATAAATGTGTATTTTTGTTTTGTTTTTTTGTTTTTGCTGTACTGAGGATTGAACTCAGGGGCATTCTACCTCCAAGCTACACCCCCAGCCCTATTTTTTATTCTTTATTTTGAAACAAAGTCTCACTAAATTGCAGAGGGCCTCACTAAGTAGCTGAGCCTGGCCATGAACCTATAATTCTCCTGTCTCAGCTTCCCAAGTACTGGGATTACAAGTGTGCAACACCATGCATGCCTGGCTATAAATGTGTTTAATGACAAAAGAATGAGTTAAGTGAAGAATCATTAAGTTATGGGAAAAAATTAAACCAGGAGAGGCAGATAAACTGATGATTCAAAGGAGATAAAGGAGCCGGGCGTGGTGGCGCATGCTTGTAATCCCAGTACTTTGGGAGGCGGAGACCAGAGGATCCGGGTTCGCAGCCAGCCTTAGCTCTCTCTCTCTCTCTCTCTCTCTCTCTCTCTCTCTCTCTACTTAGTGAGGCCCTCCA
>PVJS01016968.1:0-36790 GCA_004027185.1 Glis glis | reverse complement strand
CAAAAAAAAAAAAAAAAAGAATTCTTTTAAGGGTATGAGCCTAGAAAATTTTCATAGAGGGTCAACTGGCATTAATTCACTATGCTTTCTGAAGACTCAACAGAATCGTAAAGTAATGAGGTATTTAAGAAGAGAAAATGTGCGTACTTTGTTTATATATCCTCGAATGCATGAACTCATGTGTGATTTAATGGATAAATAAAGATGGATAAACGAGCAAGAAGCAATGATTCTTCTGTAATCACTTTTAATAAGGAATCACCTGGCATTTCTACCACTATTGACATTGGATCTATATTCCCTGATCTAGTAGGTCTAGGCTGTGAAACTATATATTTGAAGTATCACTAGGTTTCTGACTTACAGGCAAGCGAAAAGTAATTGTATTTATGTAAATTAAAAATAGAAAAGGCCCATTACTAGTAATTAAATATGATTTTATTAATTTTTAATGTATTTTATATTTATCTAAATCTATACCATGTATGAAATACATTAAAAATTAATACAATCATATTTAGATATATATTTTTTTTCCAAAAATAATTGAAGATAACCGGTAGGATGTTACATGTACAATGCCAGGTTGAGAAAATTAAGTGAGATAAAAATGTAAAAGAAATAAACAGGTTTAAGAGTATCAGTCAGAAGTAAGGTGGAAAGATTGTGCTGGCTTGGAGGAGGAGGATATCAGAAACAGCAGGGAAACCAGGGTCAGTTCCTGTTTGTGTTCCTTTGAGTCTGAGTGTTTAGTACTGCCTTCTGCAGTGATTCAGGGTATGGGGAGCTGAGTCCATTTCCCCCAGCTTACAGTTTGCTTTGCTTTTCTTCTCCCTTGTTTGTGTTCTTTGAGCCAGCCATATATCTACAAAGGAGAAAATATTTTTATTGCTAGTGATTCTTTCAAGAAAGTTCTCCCTTGCCCAGGTTATTTGCCTTGATGCTAACACTTAAAAAAAATATTAAACACTCGAGCTGTCATTTCAGGATAAAGCTGGGAATGATAGAGATATTTCTAGTGATGCGAAATGGTTTTCACTGTCTGGAGATGTTAATCGGAAAGGGAACAATAATCCCTGAGAAAGATGTGTTCACCTGGACGCCCGGAGGCTCCTGAAGCCGAGGCTCTTCTTACAGCTCAAAGGATTGGGTGTTCTGTGACTAAATGGAGTGGGGGAGCCTGGGAAGTTAAGGGAGGAGCAGAGAGCACAGAAGGCAAAGTCTTTCAAAGTCTGCACATCCAAACTGAAGGAATCAAATTGTGGGTCACTAGTTCAGCTTTTGTGCAGGACCTTCAACAGGCCTACCCGAATTCAGAGTGAAATGGGACACTTGTGGGTCTACGCAGACCAGATTTCCTTTCACCAGTCCCACTCAGCTGCCCCGGAGGCACCAGGCAGCTGCCATTTCCAAACGGACCTCAGGATCCACTGCCTATTTTGACAGTGGGAGGCAGAAAGTGAGAAATCTCTCTGGGCTCCTACTCTTTTTAAACTGGTCAGGCCACTAAAGGGAAGGTGAGTTGGTTTTCCCCCATCCCCGATCCATGTGGCTGAGCAGTTTAACAGAAAACAAATCACACTGACTCACAAATGCTGAAGCGTGAGACAGAGCAGAAGCTTAACTCAATTCTACAGGAAATCCCAAGGAAAGGGGAACAGACTAAACCCCCTGAACATGTGCTCCAGGGCCCAGTCAGTAAGTACCAGGAAGGTAAATGGTAGCTGGGGTTCCTGTTCTCAACACTCCTACTACAAATGGTTTCTTCAACTTTTAAGGCCTCAGGACACTGGAAATTCTGAAAATAGTACTCCCTGGAAGCACATTATTCTTAAAGAGAAAGAAAAAAATGTCTTTTAACTACTGTTAAGAAAAATTAGCAAGCCGGGTGTGGTGGTGCGTGCTTGCAATCCCAGTACTTGGGAGGCTGAGACCGGAGGATCCGGGTTCGCGGCCAGCCTCAGCTACTTACTGAGGCCCTCCACAACTTAGTGAGACCCTGTTTCAAAATAAAGAATAAAACAGGGCTGGGGGTGTAGCTCAGAGTAGAATGCCCCTGGGTTCAATCCCCAGTACTGCAAAAAAAAAAAAAAAGAAAGAAAAGAAAATTTGCAAAATGTTAAAGAAAATTAGCAAAATGTTGAACATTCAGAGAGGTCAATAAAATTCACAGCAGTGAGAACCGCGGTGTTCAGATGAGATTTTGGGGGGCGTGAATGTAAATACCTACATCCTGGGGAGCAGCATGGGAAACTGAGACAAGCGCTACACTTGGAATTCACGTGTCACCACAGCCATTTACTGGTCCCCATCATGGGCAAATCATTTTACTGCTCAGAGTCTCAATTTCCTCTTCTTTAAAGTGGAGATAGAGCTGTTGGGAGCATTACAAGTGAAGATGTAAATTACAACTCTCAGCAAGTTTCTTGGCAGCCTGAAGGAAACAATGCTGGGTTGGGAGTCACCTAATGTGCCATTTGGTTGGCGGTCACTTCAAGTAATGCCACGAGGCCACGGCATAAGCCTAGCCTTGTCCTTCCAAAACTACAGGCTTCTTCCCCAAGTTCCACACCCTTTAAGAGAGGAGTAAAGGGTTTGATGATGGAACCACTGGCACTTTAATCATGGAAGGGACGGGGTATGGCTATGCTGATTCGAAACCTGGGACCCTTCATGACACAACAAACCCTCTGCTTTATGTGTTAATAGTCTCTAGCTAAGACTTCTTGACTCCATTTACTAGTTCACTAGTTCACGGGCAGATCATTTTACTCCTCAGGTACAGCCAGCAGGGAGTTGCTTTATTACTTCATTGCAGTCAGGGCTAAACTGGTTCAACGTGGCATGACAAGGCCTTTCTAGTTACATGACTCAGCAAGAAAATGTGGTTGTGAAGAGCTTTGATTCAGAGTCACACACTTGAATCTAATGATTAGATAAATTGCTTAACTTTTCAAAGACTTTTTCATCTGTAAGTTGAAAATAATAATAGAATCTATTTGATAGGGTTATGGTGAGGATTAAGGAGGGTAATAAGTTTCAGTTGCTTGGCACTATGCCCTGCCCGTGGTGATTAGTCAAAGAATTTGGACTATTATTGATGCTATAGAGATCAAGGGTTGTGTGGCTAGAATTACTATTAGGTGTGAGCACATATAGCAAAAATGTGATGGGCTAAATTTTTTTTTAATTGGCTGCAATGATGTCAGGCATAGAACAACAAAGTCTGATTATATAGTCCCTAAAATTCAGTATTGCTGTATAATAAGAGCTGTAACTTTCTTCAAGTGTCAGACTTCAAACACTACCTAAGATGAGACCCCAAAACTCTAGATATTTCTATGTTCTTGAATTTGCTTTAAGTTAATTGGGAACTCATTCATATTCTGATGCAAGATAATGGATATAAATCTCCTAATGAATAAATCTAGCGATTTAGTGATAGAAAGAAGCCAGTAACACAAAACAACTTAATTGGATCATAATAACCAACAGATGATGTATCAGAGGCTATATCATATTTATATTTTGGTGCCTGATAAATTCTGTTGTGTGGTATCAGTAGAAGTCAAAATAGTATTAACTGCTGGGTGCAGGAATGGTCTATAGCAATGACCTAGTAACCCCCACACTTATGACTATACAATACTATACAATCACCTGTGCTATATACTCACGGTATCTTGAGGATTACAATGGGGAAATGGCTCAGAAATCATTGAATAAGCTGCTGGGGCTTTAAATACAAGTTAACATACTGATGTCCACTAAAAGCTCTCCTGTTGTTTAAAAGACCCTAATAAATCCCCCCTTTAAAAAGGATTTGTCCTGTTGGAAGTGGTGGCTTATACCTGTAATCCTAGTACTTGGGAGGCTGACACAGGAGGATCCTGGGTTAGAGGCCAGCCTCAGCAACTTAGCAAGACTCTCAGCAACCTAGCGAGATCCTATTTCCAAACAAAAAAATAAAAAGGGCTTGGGGTGTAGCTCGGAAATAGAATGCCCCTGGGTTCAATCCCCAGCACCACAAAAACAAACCAAACAAACAAACAAAAAAAGATGTGTCCTTCAAAGTGAGGAAAAGGCATGCCAGGAAGGTTTTAGACGAGCTTCCTCATAGCAGAGAAGCTGGTCAACAGTCTGACAAACACTGTTACCTACTCTACTTTTCCTCTCTTAACACATGTGGAAAGAACATACTGTTAAATCAAACAAAACTGGTCAACACAGTTTCTGACCAGCAGCCACGGAATAACCCGACAGCTAATGACAACAACATGCTACACTGCAATATTCTCTTCTATCAAAAGGAGTGGTTCAAGATATGATCCTGTCATCGTTCCCTGCCTGTCATGCACTCCCAAGGTATCCATCCAGCTACGGTGAGTCACCACCACAGTGCAGGAATTCCCGTCAAGTTTGTCCTGGAGAACAGCAGCTGTAGTACATTCTTCCCTAAATGAAGAAGTCTATGTTGAGACTAAGTTTTATGAAAGCCATTTATCCAAGTCCTGTCCTCGCTGGGCAGGATGGGCAACTATTAGCTCACATGCTTTCGTGAAAATGCTGATGAAAGATAGACATCTGCTAGAAGGCTCACCCAGTACACGTGTCCTCATGAATTTAAGGGGCCACATCTCTTCCTGGCAGGATGTTTGGGCTGCAATAAGCTTTGGAAAACTCAGGTATTATATTTGACAGAACAAGAATATACAGAACTCTGGTTAATTAAGTTGTGCATAGTACCTCCCTGTTTAGAAACATTCTTTAGCTATGACCTATAGAGGAATAAAACATACATGTTTTCATTCTCAAACTTTTTATGTACAGAATAGTGATTTATATAGGAAAAAGAAAAGTCAAACATTTGGTTTTCTTCTTGAGGATGGGGATGGCTTCCAATGACAGGAACCAAGGCCAAAGCCATGCTCATGTCCAGAAAGTGTGGAGCTGCTGGCGACCCTCCAGGTTAGCCAGAGCCCTAGCTGGCTGGGAAAGTGGCTTTGATGGTGAGCAAGGTAGAAATGGGCATGAGGAGAGTGATATGCATTTGAAATCATCACTATGAAGGAATTAAGAGAATAAGGAGTCCAATCAGCAGATGAAGGCATATCTGCATGCCTTGTATTTCTTTCTAGAAACCTCTCTACATGTTTTTCCCTTCTTTACACACAAATTGCATAAGATCATGGAAATCATGTCCCACTCCCCACCTTCCTGGAAAGAGAAGAATGAGTATCTTGTAGAAGAAATCCTGCTCCTTCATTTGTAAGAATGAAAAAGTAAGATGGTGGAGAAAGAGCCATTTTCATATTTCTATTCATTATTATAGAAAACCCAAGAATTAGTATGGCTGGTACATTTCCTTTACTCATTTTCTTATGTCACTTAAGTTACCAAAATCTGTTGTTTCTTCCTCAGAAATCTCTCTCAAATTTATCTTCTTTTTTTCCTCTCCAATCACACTTCCTTATTTCAGTTGCCCATGTGTCTCACTTGCATTACTATAAAATTTCCCTAATTGGATTCTCTATTATGTCTCTTCATTTGGTTCATCATTCACACTACTAAAATTGTCTTTTTAGCCGGGCGTGGCCTGTAATCCCAGTACTTGGGAGGAGGAGACCAGAGGATCCAGGTTTGCGGCCAGTCTCAGCTACTTAGTGAGGCCCTCCGCAACTTCGTGAGACCCAGTTTCAAAATAAAGTATAAAAAATAGGGCTGGGGTGTAGCTCGGAGGTAAAACGCCCCTGGGTTCAATCCCCGATACCGCAAAAAAAAAATTGTCTTTCTAATGCAAAATCTGATCATGCCGCTCTCTTATTTAAAAATGATTCCCTATTTTTTCATTACTTCTGGCTTTGGTTTAGGATGTGCTCTTATAAATCCTACTAAACACAACCAACGGTTAAATCTGATGCACAGTTACTACTGAGAACTACTGTATTAAAATTGTTAAAATAAAGGGATACAGATGTCACATTTCTCTGCTAATATGTCTCACAATTCTTACCCAGAGAAACAAGTCAAAAACACTACTTTTCCCTAGTATATGTAAGTAATTACAAAAATGCCAAATAAAATCCATCATGGATAATAGGTGTGGTGGCATTTTATATTCATAGAGTTTTGTGTAAAAAGAGGACTCATTGATAGGAAAGATCTGCCAGCACTGTGGAGTTCTAGGCTGACGTATTACCCAAATAAAGCAAACTGTTCTCCAGCAACTGCATATTCTGCTCCATCCACCAGCTCTTCCAGAATTTCTGCTTCTTCTCATGCTAAAACATTGAGAATGAGGAAAGGAGGAAGAGTAAGGGAAGATAAAAGAGCATTCCAGGTAATCCAGCACTAGGAAGAGCTGTGAAGTGGGAAATTCTGATCTTCATTCTCCCTCTATTTTAATTTTAGAAACAGTCTAATATATTTAAGGGCAAAGAAAATAGAGCATAAATGTCCATGCACCCGTGACCCAGCTTCTAAATTCTCAAGATCTCCAATCTTGTTTCACCAGCGCTCCCACATTCTTTTCATTATCGACACTGCCTTGTTTTTTAGAAATCTAAGACATTCTTTTATGAGCCTTATCTATGAACCTGTGAAGGATAAGAACTTTGAAAATAGAACCAAAATAGACTTCTTACCTTTGTAATGTGTTCTATTGCTTCCATAACAAATTACCAAAACTTAGTGTCTTCAAACAACAGAAAATCATTCTCTTGTAGTTTTCAGGCTCAGAAATGTATTGTAAAGGGCTAAAGTTAAAGCCGGGCGTGGTGGCGCATGCTTGTAATCCCAGTACTTTGGGAGGCGGAGACCGGAGGATCTGGGTTCGCGGCCAGCCTCAGTTCTCTCTCTCTCTCTACTCGGTCTCTCTCTCTCTCTCTCTCTACTTAGTGAGGCCCTCCGCAACTTCGTGAGACCCGGTTTCAAAATAAAGTATAAAAATATAGGGCCGGGGGTGTAGCACAGAGGTAGAATGCCCCTGGGTTCAATCCCCAATACCGCAAAAAAAAGGGCTAAAGTTAAGAGGCAGTAGGGCTGGTTCTTTTCAGGGTTTCAGGGGAGAACCCATTCCTTTCCATTTCCTGCTCGTGGTATTCCTTGGCTACAGGCTGTATCACTCCAACCTCTGCTTCAGCCATTTTATCACCTTTTCTTCATTGACCTTCCTGCCTCCCTTTTCTAAAGACCCTGGTGATTCCATCTAGGACCTACCTGGATTGGTGTAAAAAAAAAAAAAAAGGCAGTGAAGACATTGTGAATGCACTCATACTAAAAACACGAATCGTGAGTACTTGAGAAAATGGAGTGCAATTAAACAATGTGAACACACTTAACAGTTTCATATTTGGTGGTGGCCAATTCACTGGAGTGAGAAAAGAATGCCAGTTGGAATGGTCCCTATAAGACAATGCCTTAAACATTAAAAATAGAGATGTTTGCATTCTTGCCAATCAGTTCAATAAAATGGGTTGGCATCGTGTGAGTAAAGTGAAGGGTTCATTGGCATCATCCACCACCCAACTTGGGCAACACGGGTACCATACGATCAGAACTCAGGAAGACAGGCTGTTTGTTATAAATAAACTCCTTCACTGACAGCACCTAAACAATGGATAGATGGATCATTGGGTAGGTGGATCAGTAGAAAGTCAAACCTGGTATATTTATTTTAAAATAATCACTCAAGGCTGACATAAATAGCTTCTCTACTTCTCATGGCACAGTACATGCATTGTGCTCTATATGAAATAAAGATCAGATGGTTATTGAAAACATGTGAATCCTTCACAGTGCGGTTAGGGTAACATATGGTTTTAATAACAAAGTAGTATTTGTTTAACATACAGTGACTTTATTATTAAATGTGGTATGATTATTTAATTTAAATGTCAAATATTGAAACCAGCTTGGTTAAAGATTAACAGCTAATACCTACTTAATGTTAAATATTCAGCAAGTGCTTTTAATGTGGAATTACCACTTAACTACTTCAGTCCTGGAGCTTGTCTTCCAATTTGTCTGGTTATCCCCTGATCTCTTGTGTTCAAACCTTAGAATCACAAAGCCTTCTCACTGCAATATCCTCACAGAGCTTTGAATCTATGCCTTCTTCCTTATCTATCCATGAGGAGAAAGAGGCCAAGAGAGGCCAGCTAAGTCAGTAGAGGCATCATTAATAGTTTTCTACTTCCCAATTCAGCCCTTCTCATGACACCCACTGCTGTTCTTATGGAAGGATTACATGAGGATCAGTGGCCCAGTGTTTTCTAAACTAAGAGGACAGTGGTTATATTTCATTTATGTCCTTATCTTCAAGACAGTGCAGGGCAAATACAGATAATTTTTTTCTTTTATATCTGTACACCTCTCTTTACTCCCCCAAAAGGAGGAGTTCAGGAATTCAACAACTCTTTGCCAATTCAATTCTTAGGACATCCATTCCGTTCCGCAGCCCTGATGCTGATGAAAAAAAAAAATCCTATTCCAGATCTTCATGATATCAGTAGGAAGAACAGAACTGAACCCAACTGCCTTGCAGAGGAAGAATGACTGCCAGGTCCTGAAAACCCAACGTGGGGAGCAAAATCATGGTGAGGACAGCCATGAATTGTGTTATGGTTAGGGCTGGATTGTTCTCCAAAGGCTCATATGTTGAAGGCTTGGTCCCCAATGCAGCAATGTTCAAAAATCGGGATTTGGGGAAGTGAATGAATTATGTGGGGTCTGATCTCATGAAATGATTACTCCATTGATGGGTATATAATTGAATGAACTATTAGAAGGTAGTAGAAATTGTAGGAGGTGGGGTCTAGATGCTATATCTGTCTTGCAGCCAGTCAACCATGGATTGAAACCTCTGAAACTATGAGCCAAAATAAATCCTTCTGCCCTTAAATTGCTTTTCCAATGTATTTTGTCACACCAATGGAAAGCTAACTGACACAAGTTTCCAACCCAATAGCAAGTCAGGATCAAGCAGGAAATTTTTATGTACCCAGGTGTGAATATAATTTCTGAGTGGATCAGGGCAAGCATGGAGGGCTCTGTTGAAACTTGAACTCAACTGGAGACCTGAAGACTCTAGAAAGTTATGAACATGAAGTCCCAACTCCTCTCTCACACTCACCCTCTTTGCTAAATCAGCAGTACAAAAGATAAAAGGAAGGGAGAATGCTACTTTAGGGCCATGATTACATATTCTTTTCTGCCATGTGGAAGTAGAAACAGGTGATTTATGTGTACTTCCAAATAGAAGAATTAGTCCCAACATTCAGAAACACAGAAATGATGATTTCTGCTGATAGTCAGATATATATTTTTAAAACTACCAGAGTTGGCCAGGCATGGTGGTGCAGGCCTGTAATCCTAGTACTTGGGAGGCTGAGTCAGGAGGATCACAGGTTCAAAGCCAGCCTCAGCAATCTAGTGAGGCCCTCAGCAACTTAGTGATACCCTGTTTCAAAATAAAAAATAAAATAAGGCTGGGTATATCTCAGAGGTAGAACACCCCTAGGTTCAATCCCCAGTACCAGAAAAACAAAAACAAAAGAAGCACACACACACACACACACACACACACACACACAACAACAACAACAACAACAAAACTACCAGAGTTGCCCAGTAGTAGAATGGTGGGACGAGTCAAAATTGTGAGCTCCTGGTCATTAAGAATGTTCAAACAAAGAAAGATTGAACATCTCAGATCAGCCATCATTGAAATGATGCCTTTCCTGTTCAACTCAAGATCCTATGGAACTGTTATAAAAACCTTGGATTTGTTTTTCATGAAGTAACATTTCACTGCAGATTCTTCAGATGTGATTTTATTTGGGAAAGAGAAGAAAACCAAGGGGCATGTAAGAAATAGAGAAAAAGAAGAGAAGGAGGAGATCCTGCAAAAGAGGGATTGACCTACACCAAGCAAGTGAAGATAGGCCTGAGTTACCATAATGATAAACACTTCTCAGTTCCTGTTGATATGAAAGAACAAGGAAGAGCTAGGCCAAAGTGCATTGGATCAGGGCATAAGCAGGAGGTGAGAAATGTCAGCACAGCCATCACGGCACCTTGGAGATCTTATTAAACTTGAACCAAACAGCCCATAGCTCTTCCTCTGTCTCTGCGCAGTCCCAGGGCTACTGCCTCCTCCTTCTCTCTGCTCTGTGCACTCGCATCCCTGCACATTGTTTCATTTCTTCCCTGCATAATTTCACACATAAAGATTAGACTCTTGCATGATTTTCATCAAACACTCACCTCATATAACTTTCCATGAGTTCAAAAACTTTATTGAAGATTTGGGTTCACTGGATATATCAAAGTAGATCTTTCACCAGGGGCTGGCAGTCAATGGGAACCAGATAATAATAGCCCATGTCTATAGTGTTTGGAGAGTCAAAACCCACTTCCAAAATGTTCCCCATAGCCATGGAAAAAGCTGTTCTGGGCAGGTGATAATCAAGTGTCTCAGTATAAATCTGCCCTACCTCTAATATTGACACCTAATTTCACTATGAAAAGAGCCAAACTTCGAATATATGGAGAAGATCAATATGATCAAAATTATATACCATATTGAGAAGAAAAGGTGAGGAAGTTAGGAATATTTACTAGTAAAATAACAGTTCTTATTGAGTACTTACTATGTCCCAGGTAGTGTTTCATGGGTTTTCAAGTACATCACCACATTTAACCCTTTAAAGACCCTATGACAGTGGTACGTGATGAACAGTTTTGTAATTCCCCATGATCTCATTATTAGTAAATGGCCAAGCCAAGATTCAAATCTGAGTAGTCTGGCCCCAATGTCATACCCACTATATGACCTGTGAAACACGATAGGCATATTCAAATAACTGACAGGTTGACTTATAAAACAAGGGTCTGACTTTGTCAGACCCCTGGTGACCTTTTCCAGACATATATTCTAAGGTCCAGGTAAATAATTTGGCTCCAGGTGAAGAGTTCTCTAACAGAGCAGTATGAAGTAGACTAGATGACCAAAGGCCAGAGTTAAGTCTCCATCCCAGCACTAGAAATGTTGAGAAGAGAGACAGTTGCTTTGTCAAACCAGACCATACTTTTACACTATTGGCAGTGATCTAAGAACATAGCCAGAAATCATGGAGAAGGACCTACCACTTATTCTAGGAAATTGAGGAGACATTTCTCATAAGACTGTCAGAAAAACATACTGTAGATTGGAGATTTTAAATATATCTCTCTCCCACATATTTGTGGTTATATTTGCTATTCACTCTAGTAAGTGGGTCCTTATCTCTTTTGCCAGTTTCTACTCAGGTTGTGACCGTTAAAGACCTTGATTCAAATGGAAAACCTCAGACTGACAAGTCTCACCGATCAGGAGGTATATTGTCTCTACATTAGTTGTTGATATAATTTTATTTCTAATATGCTATGAAAACAGGAGGCAGTTAAATAAAAACCAGACCTGCTGACTACTCATCAAGGAAGTAGCTTATGCTGAAAGCGAAGGCTCCTTTCTATCTGCTATGTTTACACACATCTTCTCCTGGGCTTAGAGCTCAGAGATCAGATTCTAAATGTGGTACATAGTGCAGAATTTTCCTCACTGGCTGATATATAAGCAGTGAGCATCAAGCAGTGATTTCAGATTCATGGCATTCTGTATCTTCTGGCTCCCATGTCCTCCTGCCGGTATTTTCAAACGTAGGGAAGAATTACTCTTCCTTTCTTTCCACACATAAAGAACATTTTTTTGTCTTCTTATGAAAGAAAATAGGATGTTTTTCCCCTTATCAAGATTAACTCACAGTGGGTCATTTAAATAGCATGTGCCTGGGAATCCAAGATGGTTGAGAGGAGGTAGGCTGCAGATCTCCACTCCTCCACAGGTTGGAATTAGAGGAGTGAGGGAAAAAACTAATCAAAGAGGTGGGTGACAGAGGATATACACAGACTCACAATATTGGATACTCAAGTATGAAGGGACTCATACTCATTCTGTTTCCTAGAGACAAAGGAGGAAATAATTGGTTAACCCAGAACCAGCACCTGTACCAGTAGGGTAGAGCTGGAGGAGAGAGAACAAAAGGAGAAAGATGGAGAGGAAAAACTGATAAGCTCAGAAGCATTCTCTTTCTCCCCCTCATTTTTTCTTGTATATCCCTTCCCCATCCCTTTTTTCTTTTCCTTTTCTCATTTTCTATGTTATTTTCCCCTTTCCCAATATAATTTAGAATTAAGTATATTCTCATTGATACTTAACTTTTTAGCCTACTCTATACTATTTCTCACATAATTTTTTCGTGGTTTTTTGACTTGTAAAAAACATTAGCAATACATTTTAAAATGCATGTTGATATATGGTTTGCTTTTGAATTACCACCGCTACTATCAGATACTATCTCCTCTCAAGCAGCTCTGGAGGTTAAACTTAGCACTTCAAGTATGCTGATAGGACACAGTGATTCCTAGATATACTATAAGTCCAAGGCTTATTGTAAAGAGATAATCACTCACTAAAGTTCCTCTACATAAAGAAGTAAAGAAGAATACATCTAAACAGATGGGTAAAAATAGGACCACTGAAAACATGAGGAAACAAATCAACAAAATGTCCCCCAAAATCTATAACCCCCCAATAATTGAATCCACAGATATTGATGGGAATAAAATCACAAAGAATTAAAAAAGTTGATGGTTAAAATGATCAATGACCCAAAAGAAGAGCTAAGGAATGAACTAAGAGAGAAAATACAGGAAGTGAAAGAACATTTCAGTAATGAGATGGAGATTCTGAAATAGAACCAAACAGAATTTTTGGAAATGAAAGACAGAATAAATTAAATAAAAAAAAACTCAATTGAAACTATCACCAATAGATTAGACCATATAGAAGACAGTTTTTTTCAAGACTCAAAGACAGGGTGTATGATCATGAATATTCATCAATAAAGAAAATAAAAGAAGAGATCATGATCAGAACACTCAAGAAATATCAGACAACATCAAGAGATCAAACCTAAGAACCATTAAAATCAAAGAGGGACTTGAGATACAAGCTAAGGGCATGGATAATATTTTCAGTGAAATAATGTCAGAAAAAATTTCCATGAGATGGACATCCAGATACAGGAGACGTTCAGAACCCCAAATAGACAAGATAAAATAAAAGGCTCTTCATGACATATTATAATAAAAACGCCTAAAATAGAGAATATTAGAATCTTAAAAGCCTCAAGAGAAAAACATCAGTTCCCATTTAGAAGTAAGCCATAAGAATTACTTCATACTTCTGAGCACAAACTCTAAAACCGGGAGAACTTATAAGACATCATTCCAGGGCCTAAAAGAAAATAACTGCCAAGATTGCTATACTAAGATTGCTATACAAGATTGCTATAACTAAGATTGCTATATTCAGCAAAGCTACTTTTCAGAATCCAAGTAGAAATAGAAATCTTTCAAAATAAATATAAACTAAAAGAATTCATAACCACGAAGCCAACACTACAGAAAATACTCAAAGAAACACTACACACAGAAGAATTTAAAAACAATCTAAAAGTCTGTGAAGAAATGAATCATGGGCCGGGCGTGGTGGCGCACGCTTGTAATCCCAGTACTTTGGGAGGCGGAGACCAGAGGATCCGGGTTCACGGCCAGCCTCAGCTCTCTCTCTCTCCCTCTCTCTCTCTCTCTCTCTCTCTCTCTACCTAGTGAGGCCCTCCGCAACTTCGTGAGACCTGGTTTCAAAATAAAGTATAAAAAATATAGGGCCAGGGGTGTAGTGTGGAGGTAGAACACCCCTGGGTTCAATCCCCGGTACCGCAAAAAAAAGAAAAAGAATCATGTTAGAAGAGTAGCTACATAAAGGGGAATTATGACTGAATTAAACTTTAGAAATTAATCAAAATGGCAGAAAATAATAAACATCTCTCTATAATAATACTGATGTGATTTCAACATTCTAATTAAAAGACACAGACTGGCAGAGTAGATTAAAAAACAAGACCCAACTATATGTTCTTTATAAGAGATACACCTTATAGGTAAAGACATCTACAAGCTGCAGGTAAAAGAATGGAAAAAGATATTACATGCAAATGGAGACAAAGATCAAGCAGAAATACGCTGGGCGTGGTGGCGCATGCTTGTAATCCCAGTACTTTGGGAGGCAGAGACCAGAGGATCCGGGTTCGTGGTCAGCCTCAGTTCATACATGCGCGCGCGCACGCGAGCATTCTCTCTCCCTCCCTCTCTCTCTCTCTCTTTCTCTTTGTCTCTCTGTCTCTCTCTCTACTTAGTGAGGCCCTCTGCAACTTCGTGAGACCCGGTTTCAAAATAAAGTATAAAAAATAGGGCCGGGGGCATAAAGATCAAGCAGAAATAACTACTCTCATATCTGACAAAGCAGAATTCAAGCCAAAGCTAGTCAGAAGAGATAAGGAGGATCATTTCATACTGGTAAGGAAACAATCCATCAAGAAGATATAATGGTAGTAAAACGTTTATGCCCCAAACATCACTGCACCTAGTCACATAAAACAAATATTACTTAACTTTGAGACCCAGATAGACCCAATACAGCAATATTGGGAGATCTCAACACTCACCTCTCACCAATAGATAAATCATCCAGACTCCCCACAAAAAAATCAGTAAAAACTCTTTAGACCTAAAACAATGTTATAACTCAAATGTATCTAGCAGATATCTATAGAGTACTTTAATCAAAAACAGACAAATTCACTTTCTTCTCATCTGCCCATGGAATTTTCTCCAAAATAAGACATATTCCAGGACACAGTCTTAGCAAATACAAAAAATTTAATGTAATTCCTTACATTTTATCAAATCATACTGAGATAAAACTAGAAATCAGCAGCAAGAAAACTCATAGGAATTACATAAACACATGGAAATTGAAATATACACTTTGGAATGATGAATGAATCAGGGAGGAAATTAAGGAAGACACTTAAAAATTTCTAGAATCAAAAGAGAATTTCTGGGACACCATGAAGAGGATTCTAAGAGGGAAGTTTATAACTATGAGGGCCTAAAAAAAATCAGAAATATCCCAAATAAACAAACTAATGATGCAGCTCAAGTTTCTAAACAACAACAAAAAAGGAAAAAAACATTTCTAAAATCAATATAAGGAAATAAATTAATATGAGATGAAGCCAATGAAATATAAAATGAAAAACAATACAAAGGATCAAATAAAAACAGAGGTGGTCCTTTGATAAGAAAGATTGATAAGCCCTTAGCCAATCTAAGTAAGAGAGAAGATCCAAGTTAATAAAATTAGTGATGAAAAAGGAGATCTTATCACAGAGAGCTACAAGTACCAAAGAATAATTAGGAATTACTTCAAAACTTATATACTAATAAATTGGAAAACCTAAAAGAACTGGACAAATTTCTAGATACATATGGCCTGCTAAAATTTAGTCAAGAAGATATAGAAACCCTATATAGACCAATAACAAGCACTAAGATTTAAGCAGCAATAAAATGTCAGTGGTTACTTGTTAAAAGGGAATGAGCTGAGCTGAATGGGCTGCCAAGAGTTAGGAACAGAAGCACTGAGGCCATCACAGAAAGTGGGACAGCAGAATCAGAGTAGGAATGAGCATGACTCTGCCTTTTTCCCCAGGGCCAGCCCCAGATGAAATCACAGGAAGATGTCCAGGGGCATGAAATAGCTTTGTGATGCTGCCCAGGAGATGGCAGAGCAGCTGGAAGCTTAAAAACAGACTAGGGACCCACAATTCTCATCACTAAGAGCACAATTCATATTTCGTAGTGACTCTGTGAACAAGATACATGCTCCAGTACAGTGACTTGGGGTTGCCATACAAATACATTTAGCTAGTGCAATGGCTAAAAATTATTTTGAACTCACAGTTCAAATGCTAAGTTATTTGGCCTTGCGTGTTTCCCAGGACCTCTTGCCACGTTGAGACAAACCACAAGAATGACTGGGCAATACCCTGAGAATTGGCACTCGGAGGTATGCCAACAGCGGGTGATCCTGAACGCTTCTGTCTGATCACTTCTCCAAATTCAGCGTCTCCAAATCCAACTTTGAAATGACTGAGAACAACTCTTCGAACAACTCCTCCTGCCATCTTTTCAAGGGCATTCAACTCACCCACTTCCTCACATGACCCCTTTTGCCTCTCGCTACTTTGGTTTGAATGTTTCTTTCTTCCTTGCCCTCCTGCCCACTTTACAGAGCCTGTTTTATTTTTTCTCTTGTGAACACTTCAGTGAAAAAGAGCCAACATTCTATTTTTCCAATGAGAAGAGTGAAACTGGCGATCAGGATCAGCTTTTTCCATCTAGTAAATGTTCATCTGTGATTTTAACATCTTCTATCATATGGCCCCAGTGTCCAAAGGCCTGGGGCCTCAGGCCATATTGATACAATTAGCCCATAGACCCTTCCTTCCTGGAAGTACCTTTCCTTGATTATCCTTAAATATCAACAGTTCTGAAGTTCCAAAGACAGGGCATGTAATTTAACTCCCAAATCCCACAAAGAGGAGAAAGTCTGGCCCTCACCCACCCACATGTTCCCAGCAATAGTTCCACAGACATAGCTTCTTTACAGTTACACTGGGACTGAACTTTTCAATCAATTATATACTTGGTTAGAGCCAACAACATTTGTTCCTTCTATATCATGTTTTTAATAATTAGGAAGTAATTCTCTGGAGCAGAGAATGCTGTGGGCTTGCCAAGAGCCAGCTCTGTCGATAACTTCCGAGTGTTGTGAATGATTTTTCTGTGGCTGCCCTCATGACAATAATCATTTATTTATGACAGTCATTTTTCTCTCAACCTAGGTCGCCATTTGTGTCACATTCTCCTACAATAATTTCCCTTTGAAAACTGGAATCTTAGAGTCAAATCCAAGTTTATAGTCAACTCCAAGTTAACTAGAATCAATTAAGGCTTTTATGACTATTTTTTAAACATCAAATGTTGGAATCAGTGAAGAAGGATGAGCTCATGATTACTCACCAGATGGTATGACAGGTCATGAAAGAGGATCAAACAACGCTTCCATTTGACAAACAGTTGCTCTCCCAGCCCAGAAAATGATCTTTTATCCTTTCCAAATATTAGGATGAGCATGCGAGTATCATCAGTGTATATAGGTAACCGGTGTTGGATTCACATAAAATTATGGAATCAGCAAAGCTGACCTTCTGTGTCTCCATCCTGTATACTTTTTTCCTGATTTATAGAATCCCTTTGACTTTCATCTTAAGATAAGGTTTGTCTATCCCTTAGCAAGAGTACTTTCAAAAAATATAGGAAAGTGTTAAGGATGCAGTATTAACGTAGGAAAGTAATTTTAACCTATTTTCAAATGCTGACAATGGAATTCTAGGCACCAGCCATCAGGGGGAGCAGTTGTGGTTTTGTGTTATGGGCCTCGCTGGTGTTTGAAATCAGTATTCAAGTGCCCTACAACTTAGAGTTCTGCTTTGCCAAAATGAAGAGATTGTCATTGGTTACCTGAAGAAGAGTAAGGATGCAGCCACAGTTCCTTAATGCCAATAAGGAACATCCTAATGTCATTTGTAGTTCAGAGTGATTTTCCTTTAATGGTTTGTGTTAGGTTCTGACAACTTTTTTTTTTCAAGCCTGTAGGTATTAAGTAATAGTTCCTGGGTGATACTTGTAATTCTCTTGGGCAAATACTAAATAAGGAGTGAAGGTTAAGTTATTCCTGAAATATATATGAGTAATATGTAAGAAATTCTGAATTTGTGGTTTATATTATTTTGAAATACAATTCTTTAATCATGGATTTATATAATTGTTGGATGGAACTCAAAATATATTGCATATGTTATTAAATCTAATAGTATAGTACCATTGTCTCTAAGAAGCAACCTTATATGTATTAACTCATTTAATCCTCATAGCAATCTTGAGAAATAGTTATTGTTATCTCTAATTCTGTACTTCAGTACAGAAAAATTAAGTACAGAGAAATTAAGTAATTTGCCCAAGATCATAGGTGAGAACATGAACCTTACAAGTCTGACTCAAGCACTGAGGTCTTAGTAGATCCAAAGGTAATATTTCTTGGTTAAAACGTACCAAACTAGGAATTTATTGGGAACACATAAGTAGTCAAGCTGAGATGGAAAATTCATTGTTGTTTTATTCCCAAGGTAGAACATATTTTATGAGCGTGGCTTACCGTAATCCAGCCAAAGATTTCTTCCTAATAGAACAATAGAAAGACTTTCTAAAATGAGGTCAGAATGCAGGTGAGCAGCAGGTCTAAAATCACTTACTTCATCACAGCAGACAGGGAAGGTCGAAGGGGTTAACCATGATACACTGTGGTAGAGGAGAGAACCCCGCCACAAATGCCTAGGCCTTAAGGCCCAAGTCCCGTCCCTCTGGGGTTCTGCTCTACCCTCCTACCTCCTTTCAGCCTGTGGACCTACAAGTTGAGAACTGCTCAGTTCTGCTTCCCTCGGTCTTGACCTTGATACAGCAACGTGACCTTGAGCACTCTTCACTAACTCTGTGTCTACCCCTCTATCCTTAATAGGCCTTCATATCAGACGTTGGTGTTTAAGTCCCCTTTTTATTTAGAGCTTGAGAGGAGGCATTTTTGATGCCAGACCAAATCTCACTCAGACCTGAGACACTCCGTATGGTATGTAACATTATTCAATATATTTCAAATATTCAAAAATAGAGTTTCTTAAACCTGGCAATGCGTCAGAATCACAGAGACTTCTAAAAAATATGGATTATGAAGAAAACAGAATCCTGAGGTAGACACATCTTTATAAAATACAGAACAAAAAACATCGAGTGTGTTCACTTGGTGATAATTATTTGAACTATGCACATGTGCACATGTAATTTTGTGATATTTTCTGTGCATGTGCTATACTTTAAAAAAAAAAGTTTTCCTTAAAAATGTATACATTTGTTGGGTTTCCCCCCAGGCTCACTGAATCAGCAATTCCCTATGTTAGAGCCAGGTAATTTTATTATTTTTATTGTTCCCTAGTCACTTGGATGTGCAATTAGTCCAAGGAACTACCAAGATGCCTAGGAGAGCAAAATATTAAAAATTCTAAGGTCAGGAGGTTTACTTCATGTAGAAAGAATAATTCCAGAAAACGGTTAGACTAGAAAAGAGTGCACTTCAGTCATATAAAGGTCTGTGCTGTGGCTTGTCTCTGGGTAAGCAGACAGAGACTACGGATGATGTGAATCCCCACTTTGGTCCAGTAAGCCACACCTTCCCTCTCTCAATTGCAGGTTACAGCTGTAGAGACAAGAGCACAGCTGCAGAATGTCACCCTTTGAGAGGCCCTTTACCCACATTCCTGTCCCTATGAGTCATTCAGTAAATACAGCAGGTAACCTTTGTGTGCTCCCTCTCAGCCTCTGAAGTCATAGGGCAGACCAACCCACTACAAACTGAAAAAAATATCTGCCCTCTTTCCTTCTGCTGTGGACATAGCTCAGTCATTGGCTAGAAGAGGTCATTCTGTGTCAAGTGAGCAAGTTATAAGGTTTCTGGTAAAGAGAATTTCATTTGTTTCAGTCAAGTTAACCAACACAGATCTTGAAAAGGCCAAACAATTTTGTAATGCTCTCTGTTTAGCGCTGTTGAACTATGTTATCCTGACAAAGAGCTGTGCAAAGGTATAAAATAAAATCAACCAATCTCAATTCTTCTAGACTGGAAGAAGAGAAGTGTCCATGAAATCACATGTCATTAAGATATCTCCTTGATAAAAACTGGCAAAATTATCATAAAATGTGCTTTAGTATTGTGCTTAAGAGGATTAAACCCCAGCACTGCTAGTTATTATACTTGTAATCTTCCCAAGTATCAATTCTCTCACAAATAAAATAAGTATAATCAACCTGTTTTACAGGATTATGTCAAAACTGTGAGAAATTTGTGTAAACTGTTTAGCATAGACCTAACACGTAGTAAATGCTTACTAAACAAAATTATTATTAGTAGCGATATTTTGCTAAAGCAACTAAGGTTTCAATAAAGTGGTTCCAATCTTAAAGTCAAAGAAAAAAGAGAGTGTGAAATACTTACTAAAGTTTCTTTGCAGGTCCCTGATCTAGCTTTCTCAATTAAACCACATTAGCTAAATTAGTTCAGCTTTTGTCTTACATTTGTCTTGTCATCTTGAGGATTTGTGCTTTGTTCTTAAAATGAAAACTGGGCTATTTAGAAGGAGATTGTCAGGTGAACCATCTTAATTGTTGAAGCTTAGACTTTACACGGATGAAGTTCCCTTTGACATGTCCAACCCCAACCTCCTCTCTGAAATTCAAAAGGATTCATCCAACTGTTGACTCAACAACTGCCCTTGGTGGGTAAAAAACTACTCAAACATATGTCCTAAACCAATTTCTCAAGATCCTCTTACCCATTTCCAAATTTGCACTTCCCCCATTCTTTCCATCTCATAAGTGGTTCCACTGTTCCCTGTGATGTTTAGGTGGGAAACCTAGGAGTCATCCTCAATGTCTCTCTTTCTCTCATACTCAGCATGCAATCCGTCAATCCACTAGTATCTCTTACCTGGCATAGTTGATGCTGTTCTGCACTACACAGATAGCTCCCTTTAGGACCAAAGTGCCATTCCATACTACTTCAGGGGACGTACTGGCCAGAGGACATCCCCCACCCTGTCATTTTTCTCTAGAGCTGGCACAATGGGTAGGTTAATGAAATAGCCACAGTCACAAGAATGGTGGCTATGCTTGGACCCAACAGTGTGGTATTTCATTCACCAAGGATGATTTAGTTCTTATGCCCACTGGATTTTCTAATATTTCAGCAATAAAAACCAAACCTGAGTTCCAAGTGTGGTGGCATTTTTCTATGAGACAAATTACCCAAATGTTGGTGAGTTAACTACATTGAGTAACATCCATTCTGAAAAAGGTATGAGTCCCTTAACTGGAAGCAACTCATATTCTAGCTATAGCTCTGCCTTTCCTGACTGCAGGGTCTCAGCCAGCACCATTATTCAAAGGCATAGAGGGAGTTTGATCCACCAACACAGGATCCAACATAACATAGCATCAAATTAGAAATTCCACAGCATCAGAGGTTCAGCAGAACCGTAGGATCCCCCAGAGATGTCACATGTCATAGTACCCAGAGACTTTTGGCTTAATATAGCTATGGACCATCCTTGTGAAGGTGCAACTCTGGTGCCAGTTTGGAGATCAAGATAAAGGATATAAATTAAATCAATAGCCATTATATGACATTCTATTACTAAGAAGAATACATTGATCTGGGAACTGTGTGGTAGAAACAGGAGTAGCTTTGCTTACCTTCATATCCAGTGACCCACTTGTGGGATCTGTGCTTTCCATTACTACATTGCTAGGTTTTTTGGAGTCTGCGAGTCATGTTTCCCAGAGGAGGAACCCTTCCAGCATTGAAAATAACAGTTTTATTAAGCCTTAAGGTATGACTTGAGCTCACCTGCTTTGAGCCTCTTGTTTAAGAGACCAGCAGGTGAGGAAAAGAACTGCCACCCAAATAGGAGTAAATGAAATGATTTGAAGAGGTCATAGGGCTTCTCTGCCATGGTGGAGTCAGGGAAGAATTCATTTGGCATCTAGTTATCCACAGAGCATTTTCTGGCTTTCCTCTGCCACATTTTAATAAATAAATGGGCAAGGACAGTAGAAGGGCAAGGTGACCAGAGCTTAGGTCCTTTAGGAATGAGGGTCTGGGTCACCTTATCATGTAAGCCACTGGGAGCACAGAAAAGCTAGCCAAATACAGAGAATCTAGAATGGGCAGAAAAGAAGATGAGTTTTAGTTGTAGTTATGAGACTAGTCTTTTCCCCAGAAAAAAAGATTTGATCAGAATCCTGGAAGAGCTGTTCCAGATGGGCTGAAGAAAGAGGACACAAGCGGAAACAGATGGTACAAGGGGTAAATTGTTGTAGATACCTAAATGACCCCCTTATGTTTGAAGCACTCATTCCCCCAGCTTCTGGAAGCATTGCTGGTGGATAGCTCATAACTTAGTCCCTTCTCAAGAACTGATCTTCATCAAAGGGAACTGCCTTACTCGTTTTTGCCTCTTCCTAGGGGCAGTTGATATCTAATCATTGATTAATGAGGGATTGCAATGGGCTGATTCTACTTTGCTTCAATTTCAGACATTTCTGAAGATCTAATCCAGCTGCAGAACTCTCAGTGGAATCGGCTAAGGTCTTTGTAGTAACCGAATCTCTTAAAATTCTCTCTCTGCTACAAACATGGGTAGGCATGTATCACTATAGTGTTCTGACTTTAATTCTTCTGGAAAGATAACGAAGACTGGTATAGCTGGGTCAGATGGAGGTTCCATTTTTAGTCTTTTGATGAACCTCCATACTGATCTCCATAGTGGATGTACTTAGCAGCACAATTCACAATAGCCAAGTTATAAAACCAACCTACGTGTCTGTCAACAGAGGAATGGCTAAAGGAAAGGTGGTATATATACACAATGAAATTTTACTCATCCATAAAAAAGGAGAAAAATCATGTCATGTGCAGAAAAATGGGTGGAATTGGAGAATATCATGCTAAATGAGATCAGACAGACTCAGAAAATCAAGGGTCATCTGTTTCCTCTCATATGTGGAAACTAGAGAGAAAATAAGATAGAAAAGGGACCTCATGAAAATGAGGAAAGAAACAAGCAGAGTAGCAGAAGGGGATCTGGGGAGGGAGGAGGGGAAGAAAAGGGGAAATACGAGGAAAGAAATAGACTGAATAATGTTATGTGCACATATGAATATATCACTATGAATCTCACTATCATGTATGGGGAGGGAGCAGGGGGAAGGTGTGGGGAAGGGAAACAATCCAAGTGATGTTGTGTGCACATATGAATGTTTGACTAGGAACCTCACAATTATGTACAATTACAGTGCACCAATAAGAAATTAATTTAAAAATTTCTCCCTCTGCCCAGTCCTGCCTCCTTCAGATATATTGCTCCCAAGCATACTTCACAACAAACCACCTGTGCTCAAATCTCTCTCTCTCAAAGCATATTTCCGGTCCAATCGGGGTTTTATTGCAATAATCCAGTAGGAGCTCTTCTGCCTCCACTCTTGCTCCCTAAAGACTTTACTCCACTTAGAAGCTGGGCTGATCCTCCAAAGTAAGTCAGATAATGTCAATCCACTTTGTGGTTTTCCATTGCTCTTAGAGTTGAAGGTCCTTATAAGGCTCACAAGCTACAACTTCCTCTCCTGCTGCTGTTTCTCTTAGTCACTATACTCTGACCTTCCTGCTGACCTACCCTTGTCAAGAAGTGCCCCAACTCAGGACCTGGGCACTTGCTGCTCCCTCTGTCTAGAGAACTCTTTCCTCAGCATACCAATGATTTATAGTCACTCTTCATTCAGATCTTTGATCAGCTATCACCTTATCAGTGGACCTTCTGTGCCCACTTTAACAACACTCTATTCTGTCCATACCTGTCTAATTTGTCTACATATCCCTTACCACCAGTCAATATTCTATTATTGGTTGGTTGCTAGAAAAACAGCCCAGGAGTGTAGCTCAGTGGTAAAGCACATATTTAGCATGCATGAGGCTCTGTGTTCAATCCCCAGCATCAAAGAAAGTGATCTATTTATATTAGTAGGCATTCAGCAAATCTCTATTGAATACGTGTAAATAAATAACACCTTTGAGTATACAGGTTTTCCAAACAGAAGAGTAGGATAATTTGAAACATGCTGACAATGACCCTGGCTGGTAGGCACCCTAATTCCAAGCTTGGACTGAATCATATCCCTAACAGGGATCCATTGCAGACTCAAATTTGTTGATGATTTCCAAATGGTTCAGTCAAAGCACAAAAGTCTTTTAGTCAAAAGTTTTTTCATGTGTCTGGTACTTTATTTTTTGCGAAGTATTGTGAGGGAAGGGTTTGGATTTGGATGATTATTGCTATTTGATTTTTTGGTTGAGGATTTTTCCTTGCTTTTCTGTTTCATTTGTTTGTTTTGATTGCAATGCCCATCATTTGCCCACACCTAGCAGTCAACAGATAGGGTGTGAGCCATTTTGTCCAGTGTCTTCAGCTTCCCAGCGGTGAGGTAAAGGGAACTGTTCAGACAGGTTCTGTATCACTCAGGGTTCAAGAAAAAATGACTGAAAATGGCTCCAGATATTTAAGTGGAAGAGATTACAGAATACCAAGTAACTGCAAAATCCTCCAAGAGCTAGAAGAACAGTTTGCCCTGAGGTAGCATGCCATGGTGTGGCTGCAATGCAGAAGTTTGGAAAGAGCCCTGACACAGCCTCACCATTGTCACTGCCATAACTGACTTCACGGAACAGCCTTCTGGTCCTGGAATGTGGAGTCCATCCTCTGAAAACACCCTTCCTCTCCTGACCTTGCTTACTAGCCCCCACAGCAGCAGGAAACTGACCTCCCTTGGGCTGTCCCTACTACATTGGTAGAATGCTCATTTCATTGGTAGAACTATGTCATATCTAAAACCTTGCTGTGCATGTCTATGAAACGTTATTTTTATCCTTCCAGATGCAATTAGGTAAACACAAGGAAAGAAATGGATGTTGGATACAATAAACAATACCCAGCAGAAAGTTTTATTAACAAATAACAGTAACTTCCACATAATGAGTGTACTTGGCACTGTACAAAGCACTTAACATTTGCCATCTCATTTACTTATTTCAATAACTCTGTGAAGCCAGTACTAATGTCATTTCTATATTATGGATGAGAAAATAAAGGCTTAGGAAGTTTCAGATGTGTGCCAAGGACACACGGATAATGAAAAGGAAAGCTGGTATATAAACTCAAGGTCAAAGTTCTTAACCACTCTAGGCAGTATCACCTTCAGTTTATATTACCCAGTCCATCCACCAACACGGAAAAAAATGCTTTTGTATTCTCCCCTTCCTCTATCTCACTCCCTTGATTTCTCAGTTTCTCACTCTCACATTCACTTTCAACATAGAGCCTCTGATTTTGTATGTGCATATCTATACATCTATCCATTCCCTATCATCATGGGACCCAGTATTAAAATTTATGCATATCAGATTTCAGCACTCTAAAGAGATTAGTTCATTTCCAAAGATAGCTGCATAGCAAGGCTTGAAAAATCTTCTGAGAAATGGAACAGCTCTTTGGATGATGGGAGTGATATGGTGGGGAAATACCAGTATCCCTAGTAGGAACACTTAAAAGACATTACAAAATTCTCTTAGTCATGCATCAAGGAGTCTTGAGAAAGACCAGTCACGCTGGCTATTTTTGTTACTGAGAAAATGTAAACACTCCTATATTTGTTTTGTGGTTTCCTAGGTTATCTTTTCCAGAGGTCACTCTGGATTATAATTAAGGAAGAGATCACAGAGGAAGCAGGATGGCAAGGGTCTCCTTTTCCTGTTGAGAAACCTCAGGGTCATCTTAGAAAGCAACATGGGAGGACCCACCCTTATTGTATTGAATGTCAACTTAGTATAGACTCTCTCATGAAACTCTAGTCGTCACAAAAATCCTGTTAAGTAGATAGTATTGACTCTGTATAATGGGTGGACTAAACCAAGGTTTACTAACTTGTCTAATGCTACCCTGATAGCAAGAGACACAATCAGGATTTGTTTTTTGTTGTTGGTTCTGGGGATGGAACCTAGGGGCATTTTACAAAAGTCGGAGCTACACCCCCAGCCATATTTTATTTTTTATTTGGAAACAGAGTTTTGCTAAATTGCTGAGGGCCTGGCTAAGTTGCTGAGGCTAGCCTGGAACCTACAATCCTCCTATCTCAGCATCCCAAGTACTGGGATTACAGGTGTGAGTCATCACACTGGGCAGAATGAGGATTTGAATCCATATTTCTAGGTTCTCCTTGATGAATGATCTCCCTCCAACCCCCATACACACACACACACACTGTCTAGATTCTTAAGTTTCCTTTGTTGAAACTGCCATTTCCTGTTCTTGTTGGCCTTCAATTTAAAGATAGCCTTGAGCCAATTATTTTTATATATCTACTTGAAAGTTATTGAAAATAAAATTGGGTATTGATATTGAGGTTGGATCAACATTAGATTTCTTGTTTCCCAGAGGAGGAGCACTTCTACCAGGGCACAGATACAGCAAGAGTTTTCTTAATTCTGTGTGTGTGTGTGTGTGTGTGTGTGTGTGTGTGTATGTGTTGCTTGGGATTAAACCCAGGGGCATTCTACCTCTAAGCTATACCCCCAGCCCTATTTTATTTTTTATTTTTGAAACAGGGTCTCACTAAGTTGCTAAGAGCCTCATTAAGTTGCTGAGACTGGCCTTGAATCTGCGATCCTTCTGTCTTGGCTTCCCAAGTACTGGGATTACAGACATGCACCACCAAGCCCAGCTTTGAGAGTTTTGTTAAATCATAAGGTATGACTGCTATCCAGTCACTTCAGGATCCTTGGCCATAGAACCAGAGGGCAAGGAAAAGAAAGAGCACTGTAGGAGGATGAATGAATTGCTGGGAGAAGGTAGGACTGCTCTGCCCCAGAAACATCTCTTGGTTCTCCTCTGCCCATTTTGACAGTATTTCAATAAGGACAGAAGAAGGGCATGGTACCTTGGCCTTAGCAATCCCTTAATGAAGAAAAAATAGACTTATAGATGAATAGCAGTAGTTAGAAAATACAATGACTGGGCCCAAGAAAGTGCCACAGGAAAGGACAGGGGACACAGGACAATTGTCAACTTAGAAATGTTCCCTGACTGTGGCAGCACCTAAGGAGTCTTTTTGGAAATTTGACCATCAGCACCAACCTTATTTATATTCCCCAAATTTTGATCATAGAGATGAGAAGTTATCAGATTGGAATTATCTCTGTACCTTTCTAGAGTTTGCTATGCATGTACTTTGTGATCTGCTTCAAAATACAGAGACAATGAGACCACATGTGTAGGCCTGTGTTCTTGGATCACCTAAATATGGTCCACACTTTCCCCACATTTTAAATTCAGAGACCTATTGTAAGAACTTGAACAGCATCTTTAGGAGTTTATTTACATGTAAACATATAATCTTTCTTGACTGGTAAGGTGACAACCAAGGGATACTGTGAAGCCAGACCTTTCCCCAAATACCTTTCCCATGTGTATCTCAATAAGATAAGTTTACATTTTTTAAATAAATGAATGAATAAGTGAATGAATAAATGATTACTTGCATTTTCTAACCAAGAATTCCATTCCTCAAGCCTCTGAGTTAGAAAACAATGAGGGAGGTCAGAGAGCTACTAAGAAATATTTAATGTTAATACATTCAATCACTAATTCATGTGCAATAGATATCTGCTATTCTCCAAGCATCGTGCTATAGGCTAGTGGTCAAATATAAATATGCCACAGTATTACCCTTGTGAAATTTAAAAGTGTGGAAAGGAGTCATGAAATATAGTATTTATAGTGTAAATGCTATAGCAAAAGGAGACACAAAATTCTTTCTGAATAGTCTAGGGGATGAAGATTGGAAAAGGAAAAACCGAGAAGATGGTATTTGAATTCGATTGTAGGAAACGAGTAAGTCATTTCTAAGTAACAATGAAGAGGAAGGGCATTCCAAGAAAAGACATCAGACATGAAGCTCGTGGCTGAGAAGTAGCTGGTATTACAATCTGATTACAGCAGAGGGGTCGTGAGTACAGAAGGTGACTGGTGAAGATCAAAACCGAGTGGGGCCATTGAGTGAGGAGCCCTGAATGCCAGTTTCAATGTATACTGTGTATCTTCTGTAGGCAAAGGGGGTCCACTGGGTGTATTAAGCTGCTGAGTGATTCGACTATGTATGTGTTCTTGCCTTCTGCGTCCCTAGCCTTTAATGGTTCTCTCCCTACCATGCTAGCTATACCACTCCTTTATCACTCACACTCGTCCTAATGGAGCTTAGTTGTGGGCATTTCCCAAAAGTTGACTCTTACTTCTTTCCCTCTCCTTTCCTGATGAATAATTCCTATTTTATAATCCAACTCTCACCTCTTTCTTAGTAACTCAAATCTTTATCTGTCCTGCCTTCATCTTTTATTCATTTTTAGTCCATTTCCCTCAGAACATATGGGTCATCTCCTTTGGAATGTGAGATGGCTTTGTGATGTGTCAACTTGGCTAGGCCGAGACACATTTCCCAGATTTTCCTTTGTAGTGTGTTTCCGATTAGGGCAGAATACAAGGGATATGCTCTTTTGAGAGTTGAAGAGAGGCGACACACACACACACACACACACACACACACACACCTTTCCCCAGTTATGCAACCAAAGTACAGTCTAAATTCTGCAGCAAAGGAATTTTACAGATGCAACCAAAGCTCCAAATTAGTTGAGTTTGAGTTCATCAAAAGGAGATTGCCTTGGGGTACCTAATTAGTAAGATGGAAGCCATTTAGAGAGGGACTAGGTCTTCCCCAAATACCTCCCCTGTTTCTTGTGGTCCTCAAGCTTTAGCTGGAGCCCATGGGATTCCTGCCTGCAAACTGATGATTCTCCCTTGCCACCTGCTTTGTGGACGTTAGCCTTCCTCAGCCAGCCTCCACAATTATGGGAACTAATCTCATATAATAAATAAATCCATAGATTTGTATATATATTATCCATATGTATAATATTTATGTGTATATATACAAGTATTAGTATATATACATGTGATAGATACATAATAGATCAATCAATCAATAGATAATAGATACACATCCTACTAGTTCTGTTCTTCCTTTGGTTGAATTCTGGCTGATAGAGAATTTTTCACTCTAATTTCCTTCCTCCTTCCCTCCACTCCCCTCCCCACCCTCCCTCTGTTCTTTCCTTCCTTCCTGCTGCTGAGTGAACCCAGAGGCATTCTACCTCTGAGCTATACCCCCAGACTTATTTTATTTTCTATTTGGAAACAGTGTCTTGCTAAGTTGTTCAGGCTGGCTTTGAACCTGCAACCCTCCTGTCTCAGCCTCCCAAGTGTTTGGATTACAGGAGTGCACCACCATGCCTGGCTCTCATTTTAAAACTCATTCTTTTTCTCATTCTGTACCAAACCAACTCCCCTATCCCTTTTTAAAAATCTAACTCATGATACGCTATGTTTTGGAATTTGAGAAACAGAAAGACATTTCTTATTTTCCATCTACAGTGTCCAGCAACCCTTAAGTCCACACAGTTTTCCTTTGAAGTCTCTCTTCTGTTCCAAACCAGGCTCTCCTTGCCTTGTGCTGAGATGATTTTCCATTATTCTAAGCCTGTCCCTGTCTCAATTGCACCCTCTTTCAATATCGTCCACCCAAATATCTTACATCTTACTTCTCTATTCAAAATGGCCATACTATTGTCTATAGGTTAAAATTTATAGGCAATAAAATCTATAGGGTTTTTTCATTTTTTTTATTGGTGCATTGTAATCATACATCATGATGAAATTCAGTGATAGAGGCATACATGCACATAATACTCATTGAGCCCTCCCCCAGTTCCCACCCCATTCCCTCCCTCTCCCCTCCTTCCCGTGCTCAGCACAGTGGTAAGTTTGTGTATGTATATCATGTTCATTGAAGTATTTCCCTCTCCAAGTCTTCCTCCCCCTCCCTCTCCCTCAGTTAGGTCCCCTCCTTCACTCCACTAAGGTTTCTCCTCCTTTGTCTGGAGTCCCTCCTGTGTCCCAGCTTCTCCCTAACTTCCACATATGAGGGAAAACATATAATTGCCAATCTATGGTACCAGCTGAGGTGTCCATCAATAGATGAGTGGATTACAAAATTATGGGATTCTACTCAGCCATACTCAGCTACACAATGGAATTCTACTCAGTCATAAAGAAGAACAAAATTGGCCGGGCGTGGTGGCGCACGCTTGTAATTCCAGTACTTTAGGAGGCAGAGACCGGAGGATCCAGGTTCGCGGCCAGCCTCAGCTCTCTCTTTCTCTCTCTCTCTCTCTCTATCTAGTGAGGCCCTCCGCAACTTCGTGAAACCCGGTTTCAAAATAAAGTATAAAAAATAGGGCCGGGAGTGTAGCGCGGAGGTAGAATGCCCCTGGGTTCAATCCCCGGTACCGCAAAAAAAAAAAAGAACAAAATTTTGTCATTTTCAGGGAAATGGATGGAACTGAAGAATATTATGCTAAATGAGCTTAGTCAGTCACAACAAGTAAAAGGTTGGATGCTTTCTTTTACATAGGTTTGTTTTTTTAGACAGCATTTACGACTCTTCAAAATTTTGTCTCATAATTAAAATGATAGTTGTAATAGAGAAGCATTTCTATGTAAGGCTTGTGATTTTTATGAATTACCTTATTTAATACTAATTGTACTCCCATGAGATGGGTACAATTATTATCCTCATTTTACAGGCAATAGCACTGAGGCAGAGAAAGGTTAATTTTTCATTTCATGTATCTAGTAAGTGGAACATTTGGAATTTGAATCCAAGAGAGCCGATCCCAGAGCCCACCACTCTCATGACTCCCTATTTGAATTCCACACTCTACCTTGGATTTTCACTGTTCTTGAATATACAGAGCTCATTTTCTTACCTGCTTATATAATTTTCCCTTTTAGGCACACAATTCTTCCCTGCTTTCTAACTGTTGAACAACGGGCAAGGAACAGAAAATTCGAGACCCTGACTCAGTTAAGGCAGGAGGCATTTTATTACCATGGGGTTACCTTTCTCCAGCAAGACAGAAAAATGGCAGCCCCTTGTATAGTTCACCATTTCCCTTTATAGAGAGCAAGCAGAGTTATGCTTTAAATCAACCAATCATAGTAAATTTTTCCTTTTTTAGAAGCAAAGGGGTAGGTCTAGGGGTGTGGGCTGAGCCTACAGGCAGGAACCAATGTCGCCGGCTTTGTCCAGGGGCGGGAACCAGTTTCACGCGGGCTTTGTCGGCCAAAGGTCAGGGAGTCTAATTTTAGGGTAGAAAACAGGCTAAAAAAATTACTTTTAGGGCATGTTATCACACTATCTACCCAGTTTTTGCATCCAGTTCAAGTCCTACCTTCTCCCAAAACCTTTACCCATTATTACATGCCATCCACGTGCCACTGTTTTCTCAATGCCTACTGCATTTCCTGTTATTTAACTGGTTGATTTGCAGAACTACCTCTCTTCTCCACTGAGATTGTACGGAACCATATTGACATTTCTTTTATACAGCTAAGACCCCTCTACAAATCGATAGTGTTAGTACTGTTTTGAAGAAAGAAACAAACACATGCAAGCACTGTTATCTCTGGAATACCTTCACCAGATTTGTCAGACACATGCCAGAGAGTTTAAGTCTCACTAATACAATTTTTTAGTATAAATATTCAAAATTTCTTCATGACAAGGCAACAGAGGTCACATATTTAATTAAATGATCTGATCGTGTGTGTTCTGACAAATTTGATGGTCTCAGGGAAGGGCTGAAAGAAAAACTGTAAGTTGTCAGATTGTTTAGTGAGGCCCTGGCTGGGAATTTTCACAGTATTTTGTTCTTAGAAAATTCTTCCAATTCAAACAAGACTCTGAGGTCCGTCCTTGATCCTACTCCAGCTTTTTACATTTCTGTGTTTGTGTGTGTTCAGTCTGATTTTATTCTGATAAGAGTTGAGTAGAGAAAAAAAGGAACATTTCCTCTACCAGAAACTGGGGTAGATTTATTCTAACACATTGTGTTCCTCTAGGGTTTTATATATTGACCAGAGCTGCAAATGTTAGTTGTTTGAATATTTTTCTTCAACTGGCTTTTTTTTTGTACATTTTTCCATTACACTATCAAAATATTACTGGTTACTTATTCCTTTCTCTTTGAAGGACCATATGTCTTAACTTCTTCTATGTTTTTAAGTGTCTAGCACAATCTTCCCAGAATGTTTGTCAAGACAATTAAAGAGGAAGAAAATAAACTATTTAATTATACTTCTTATGAAAGCTTAATGATCACTAGTTTTTAAGACCAGGATGAGTTTCTTTTTTTTTTCTTACTCTTTTTATAATACCTCTGTTACAAATGTTCCCCTATACCACTCAATGAGAAGTGCTCCTTTGAGCAACACAAAAGAGATGTGGTGAAACTGCTGTGTATCTTTGGTGGTAGATACATAAACCTATATGTGTGACAGAATTACAGAGGACAATATACAGATAAAATGAGTACAAGTAAACCAAGGAATCAGAATATCTATTTAAGATATATGGGGTTGTGTCAATGCTACTGTCCTAGTTGACTACAGTTGTGTGTGTGTGTGTGTGTGTGTGTGTGTGTATGTATGTGTGTGTGTGTTACTGGAGATTGAACTCAGGGGCTTTCTACCTCTGAGCTGCACCCCTAGCCCTATTTTAGTTTAGTTTAGTATTTTATTTTGAAACAGGATTGCACTAAGTTGATGAGGGCCTTGCCAAGTTGTTGAGGCTGGCCTTGAACCTGCAATCTTCCTGTCTCAGCCTCCCACATACTGGGAGTACAGGTGCATGCCCAGCTTAACAATAATTTTATCTAACTGACTTTTGCCAGATGGAACCACTGGGGGAAACTAGGTAAAGGGGACATGGAAATTCTTCACAGTATTTCTTACAACTACTGTGTATCTACAGTTGTTTAAAATAAAAAGTTTAAAATGACCAGTTCGTTCACGGGTGGTTTCATGATACCTCGAGGTTATAACAATCGCCTAATGGGTGGTCAGCCAAAGACACTGTTAACCTTTCAGGATATCTTTTGGCTACACAACTTGAAAAACTGCCCCAAATCCCAAGTGATAGGGTGGGAAGGACAGGAGGAAAGGCCCTTCGCTGGAGCTTGCTTGAGCTACTTTCCGCTTTCTCTCATCTGTGTCGGCTTCCCTGGCATTGTTGGACGCCATGAGGAACGTGGATCTGGACCCCGGAATCTATTTCTACATTCATTTTCAGTAAGGCTTTAGAGATCTTACTGAAGTGGTCCTTTGCCTCTTGTCAATGAGTAACAGATGTTTCCAAATCAGATGCTGAAGTTCCAGGAGAATGCTTGGTCTGGGTGGTTATTTGTTCTATTTCTCTGTGTAGTAACAATAATGATAGTAATGCAAGATAATACAATAAAACAATACTGGTAATTGTATTGTCAATGGTATTAACTGTATTTTCCACTCTTTATATAACTGGGAAGTTTAGGAGGCCAGAACTTGGTTCTGCACATTTATTATTGAAATGAACTGTATCCTGGTGAATTGTCTCCATTAACAAAGAAATGCTAAGCTAAGCCGGGCTTGGTGGCGCACACTTGTAATCCCAGTACTTGGGAGGCTGAGACAGGAGGATAACAGGTTCGCTGCCAGCCTCAGCTACTTAGTGAGGCCCTCCGCAACTTAGTGAGACCCTGTTTCAAAATAAAGAATAAAAAATAGGGCTGAGTGTGTAGCTCGGAGGTAGAATGCCCCTGGGTTCAATCCCCAGTACCACAAAAAAGAAGAAGAAGAAGAAGAAGAAGAAGAAGAAGAAGAAGAAGAAGAAGAAATGCTGAGGTAGCGCCTCTGCCTTGGGAAGGGCTGGCATAGGAGAAACCTGAGGAGGACGACATCTGCTCTGCTCTCCCAGCAGTGAAGAAGAAACAGCTCTGGGAACCCGGCTCATCCACTGTACTTACCAAGTGCAGGTAGGATGATAATGGGATTAATAGCAGAAGAAAGCTTTCCTGAGTCATAGAGGAAGACCACCTTTCTGGCTCTTTGCTACAGAAAAAGAAACCAAGCAAGGTTCCTTCAGCAGGGTCTGCCTGTGCTCGTGCACCTGTTTCCTTCTCTTTGGTCTAATCGGAACCTATCACAACAGACGTCTTTCCTCTGAACCAGAGCTGACCTGAAGGCAGGCTGGATCACACCTATAGCATTTGTGTGAACTCCAGAAAGACATTCCCTTACTTTTTCCATAGAAATCCATATTGGCGCATGCTTGTAATCCTAGCTACTCAGGAGGCGGAGGCAGGAAGATAGAGAGTTTGAGGCCAGCCCAGGCAATTTAGGGAGATCCTGTCTCAAATTTTTGAAAAGAGAGAGAGATCCATGTATGGCTATGGCATCCAGCCTTACGGGATTGTGGTTAAGGGCAGATATGGGGCTTCCTGGAATGGTCGCTCTCCATCCTTACTCATGAATCAAACGTTTATCATCTCCTAAGGGTGCTGGCCTTTTCTATATATAGATTGTTTAACTTGGGCTATATTTATCCCCTTCTTGAATATAGAGCATTGAGTTCCCTTCCTGAATAGACCCCTAACTTATTAAGCTTTGGAGCAGGCAATTTATTTTTCATGACTCAATTTCACAGAATGTGTGTGTGTGCATATATATATATATATATATATATTTATAGACGTATATCTCTCTATGTATATACACATACACATATACATTCATATAGATATGTACATATTTTTTAATTGTATTTTCCCTTCCCTACTTTATTTGTAACTTTCCCACCTTTTTTTCACATTAATTCAATTACACATCCCACTGCCTTCTTTTTCTTTCTCCCCTTCTGTATCACTCACAAATTTCTTCAATTCCCAAGTATCTTCTGGCTTATGTACTTCTTTACACAAACTTCTTATTAAAATTCTCATGACATTTTCTCTCCATCGTATTTCCTTGCATACATTTTCTCAGTTAACATCACTTTCTCTCTCTCTGGCTAACTCTCTCTCTCTCTCTTTCTGTCTCTCTCTCTCTCTCTCTCTCTCTCTCTCTCACACACACACACACACACACACACACACGCACGCACTCGCCAGATCCCAGTCCACTCTTGGTTCTCTGGGCTGGCATTTAAAGCCTTCAGCTAGAGTAGCCACTGACTTTCTTGCTACCAATAACCACAGGCATAAAACAAAAGAGGGCTAAGGCTTAGATGGAACTAGACAGTGGTGAGGCTCTTGACAGAATACTAGGAGGAACGATGGCTCCTAAGTGTCTTCATGGCCCTGAGGATGAGCTGAGACAAAGGGGAGAGTGAAAAACCATGCCCACCATCAGCACCCTACCAGCAATCAGGACACTGAAGACCACAGTCAAGACGTGTATGTGTGGGGGGGCATGAAGAGGTGATGGATTTGGAAGAGTGTCCAGAAGGAAGCCCAAGTAGGAGAAGTTAGCAAGAAACTCATGAATCCAGTGGTATGGATTAGGAGCTGGGCTTTTTCAGAAATTTCTTGTTTATTTTTTAAAACAACCCACTGGAGGAGATGATTATTATTTTGAAAATGAGGTTCAAAGAGTTTAATAATTACTCAGCTTTATATTTAGTAAGAGAGGATTTGAGTCCACTTCCCCTGAAGGCAGTCTTTTGACTGTATTTGTTTGCATTTTGTATAATTTTGCTCCTGTTCACATTCGGTATGGGCTACAGAGAGTAGGAGAGGTGCACAGGTAAGGGAAAGATGCTGGGCTTCAGGAGCAATCACAAAGGTGTTCAGTTGAGGAATAGAGGCAGTGTGGAAGCTCAGGTGCAGAGCGAATCTCCCTGATAAGGTAGAAGAGAAGAAATAAAATTTTAGGTAGAAAGGAGACAGGAAGGGAAAGAGAATATAATTAAAAATCTAATCTAAAGTCCTAAGCTTGCCTTGCAGGCTTGCCTAGGACATGCCCCAAAGAGGCAAAGACCCATATCTTTAAGAACACAGTGGGCTAGCTTCACATCCAAAATTCCTGAGGCGATTAGTTTTGGAAGAGAAAGAACTTCACCTTCTACTGGAACTCCAAAAAGATCACACCTCTCTGTTAAAAAGCCTAACACTCAGCTGGCCACCGCTGGCCATCAGACTCTTGATCTCTGCTCCCAGAAGACCTGTCCGTGGGAATCTACATCTTCTGCCCATGGAAAAACTTCAAAGAAAGGAGGCATTTTCCCACAGGGTACCTCTAACCAACCCCCTCCCCATTTCCAGTGCCTATAAAAAGAGACTGTAAGAATTCGGGGCGGCTGCTCTCATATCTTGAGGTGGCCCGCGTTTCCCTGAACGTGTTTCCCTTTTCCTTGAATTAAACCTCTGTCTTTTCTCTGACTGGCGCGTGTTGAAATTCTTTTCTACACAGACCCAAGGACCCCAGGGGTCCTGAGGTGAGTTTCCCCTTTCTCAGGCCGGGGAACTCCTTAGGACTCTCCAGGGAGCTATCGAGCTCACTCTGACACCCCTACTTCTTAAGGAAAGGTTGCTTGTTTTGTTCCTGCTCTCCAGATACATACTTCCTGAAGAACAGAATACAGTTTCACAAAAACAAAAAACTCGAGACGAGGTTTCTATCCATGCTTAGCCATGACTTCTGGAGATGCCCTGATCTAGAGGTTGGAACTGGGATGTGTCGAGTGATATGGAAACTGGAGAATGAATAAAAGAGGTGGGACAGTGGTCCTCTGTGCTCCTGTGGCAAAGGGGATGCACACATTGCATTGAGGCTATCCTTAACAAAACTCCAACTTTATCAATGGAAAAGCAACCATGCACAATTAAAATTTGTCCATATGATGTCAAGTAATGAACTCAGGTTGTTTTAGGGTCAACCTACAAGAAAAACCCATTGTTCTTTTTTTTTTTTTTTGTAGTACTGGGGATTGAACCCAGGGGCATTCTGCCTCTGAGCTATACCCTCAGCCCTATTTTTTATTCTTTATTTTGAAACAGGGTCTCACGAAGTTGCGGAGGGCCTCACTAAGTAGCTGAGGCTGGCCGTGAACTTGCGATCCTCCAGTCTCAGCCTCCCAA
>PVJS01016967.1:0-36790 GCA_004027185.1 Glis glis | reverse complement strand
CCGAAGAGCTTCCTGATCTTCACATCTTGGACTGGGACTGAATTAGTGGTTGCTCCGATCCTAAGACTCCAGCTCTTAGACCGTTCGACCAGCTACTGGTTCCTCTGACTCTCCACGTGCAGTCAGAACCTGGGACTACATTGCTTCAAACTGTAAGCCCATCTGATAAATTCCTTTTTTCAAATATACTCATTCTGTGTATTCTGTTAATCTAGAGAACCCTGTCCAATACAGGAGGAAATCGAAGGCAAACCCTCACTTAAGAAGGAAGTCGTGTCATTATTCTGTTGAAGAGAAAGCCAGGGACAGAAGTAATGCAAGGTTGGAGGGAGCAGCCCAAGAACACCTCTCCCTTAGGAATGTTCCACACTAAATGCTCCCAAGCAGGAACTTCCCAGACACAATGCAAATACACAGCAAGGCCTCTTTCAGAACGTAGCCAAGGAAAAGAGCACCTTTCCTTTTTGCGATGTGCACACCATCAACCTGAATTCTGGATCAGGGCCCCACAGAGCCATCATTCATCTGGATCGAAGTATGAGGAAGCTCTACAGTGGCCATGTTTCATATGCACTGATGCCTGCTTATGCTGAAATAGGCAAAGGCAACTCACGTATTGCTCACCTTGCCACTGTCAGGCTGCCATGGAGATGACCTGGACTAAGTTTCCAGGAAACTGCCCAGGAAGTCTCCCACCAAGCTGAACTCCTAAGAAATTGGGATCTGAGGGGGAAGAGGGTGGCTCCGTGGAGATGGCAGGTTGCACCACAGCAGCCATGTGTCTGCTTCCTTTTCTCAAATCCTCTATAATATTTGTCCAAGAAAGGCATGTTGTAAGGAGAGATTTGGGGAGGGATTTTTTTTTCAACTGGGGTCTTTTAGACCTTTCAACAAATCTTAATCTTACTTCCAAAATATTTCCAAGGATAATTTAATCCAACCTCCCTTTTTTTTCGGTACCGGGGAATTGAACCCAGGGGCATTCTACCTCCGCGCTAACCCCCAGCCCTATTTTTTATTCTTTATTTTGAAACAGGGTCTCACTAAGTTGCGGAGGGCCTCACTAAGTAGCTCAGGCTGGCCGCGAACCCAGATCCTCCGGTCTCAGCCTCCCAAGTACTGGGATTACAAGCATGCGCCACCACGCCCGGCCCTCCCCCCTTTTTTGTACTGGGGATTGAACTGAGGGGCATTTTACCTCTGAGCTACATGCCTAGCCCTTTTCACTTTTTATTTTTGAAACAAGGTCTCACTAAGTTGTTGAGACTGGCCTCCAACCTGCAATCCTCCTGTCTCAGCCTCCCAAGTACTGGGATTATAGGATAGGTCTGCACCATGGCACCTGGATCCAACCCCCACCCTGTTTTTTGAGGTACTGGGGATTGAACCCAGGGGCATTCTACCTCCAAGCTACACTCCCAGTCCTATTTTTTAATTTTTTATTTTGAAACAGGGTCTCAGTAAGTTGCGGAGGGCCTCACTAAGTAGCTGAGGCTGGCCGCGAACCTGTGATCCTCCTGTCTCAGCCTCCCAAGTACTGGGATTACAAGCATGCTCCACCACGCCCGGCTGCCAACCCCATTTTTAACAAGTGATCAAACTAGGATCCAGAGAAGAAAGCATGACCTATCTAAAGTTACAAATCTACTTTCGGCTAATCTGTAGCTATAACTCTGGTCTCCTAGTTCTTGATTCTTGGCCCTTTTTCTATGACTCTACATATGCTTCAAATCAGCTAATAACTTACTGAGCATTTACTATCTGCTGGGCTCTAAATCACCATACCATTACTGAATGATTTTTTAAAAGATTAAAGCAGGCATACATGCAATATTATAAAATGCAAGCAAGGCTTGGCTTGTTCCTAATCTTAAATAGAATCACAGCCCACTGCAATATTCTCAGTTCCTGAGAAAAGGAGAACCAAGTCTCACCTCTCCATATGGAGTCAAGGAACCGGGCAGAGGGTACCTATGAATGAAAGGACGCATCTCTCCTGGCTGTCTGAGGATTGTTCACAACTACAAAATAAGGCCAATTGATATCTAGTGCAGATAATTCCAAGCAGCTTGGCTTTCTCATTGGGCCTCTAACTGGAGACTCTGCCGGTAGTGGGTGGGTGGCAATGATTGTTTTTCCCTTGCTGGTCAATTGCCTTTTCAGGTGGTCTTTATTAAGCCATCAATCTTTTAACCCTGACAGTCACTGTGACCCACTGCAACTCAGGAAAGGAATCTTTCTTAATTACCAGACCTTTCTTGCTCCCATGAGACTCTGAGCACTGTACCAGGTGCGGCTGAGGGCTGTGCAGTCTAGTTCTACCCGCGAGAAGAGTGTCTTGCTTGCTCAAAGCTGAGGCCTCGCTTGCCATCCCAGCACACTGAGAGGTGCGACTCAGGCAAGCCACCCAAGTTTTACATCTCCAGTAAAAAAAACTCTTTCCTCCAGCATTTGGAGTGTTGCTAAGAGTTAATACACAGACCTCGTAGTCAAACCCACAGAGCTTGGCAGCTCACTGTGGAGCAAAGTGCCTGACTCTCCAAGATTTGATCTCCTCATCTGTGATGGGTTCTTCTCACCTGTGCCACTTTGAAATACTGGCCGGCTTAGTCCTCAGGCCTCTTTTCTATCTATAATCATTTCTCAGTGACCTTACACATGGTTTTAAGTACTGTTTACATGCTATATTAATCAGCATCACAACTACAACAAAATACTTGAGGCAGCTAACTTATAAAGGGAAAATATTGGTTTAGCTCACAGTTTGGGATGCTAAATAACATGATAACATGTTGCAGATGCCCCTTGGCTGTGTCCCCTCATGACACAGATGGCAATGGTAGGAGCAAGTGCAGGAGCTAGTAAGTGGTAGCAGGTGTTCCACAATCCCCTCCAAAGGCACCCTCCAATGACCTAAAGACCTCCCACCAGGCCCCACCTCTTAAAGGTCCACAGCACCTTCCAAAACCCCTGTCCTGTGGACTAAGCCTTTACATATGGATCTTTGGGGGATGCTCAACATCTAAACCAAAGCATATACTGGACTCCCAAATGTTTGTGTAGCCCAGACATCTCCCCCAAATCCCAGGCTCAAATAACTAACTGCATCCCTAACATCTCAACTGGATGATCTAATAGATAACTCAAACTCAACTCAAACCAACCTCTTGATTCCTGCTCTGCCCTGTGCCCCCATCTCAGTGAAGGGCAATTCCATATTTCAGTTACTCAGGTCTCAAGAGCATTATAATGTACTTTCACCCCCCACTTCTAGACCATCAGCAAAGCCTGCCAGCTCCCCCTTCCACAGTCCAGCCCCTTCTTCCACCCATCCATTACCACTGAGAGCCAAGGTCCAGTGATCCTTCACTTGGACTATTGCAACAGCCAACTTACGGGTCTCCCTGCTCCCACCTTCACCGTAGGATACATTTTTCTCACTCAGCAGCCACAGTGATTCTTTATAAACTCAGGTCATATCTCATCAATCTATTCAAAAGTCTTCAATGACTTCCTCTTTTGCTCAGTAAAAGCTAATGTCCCTGAGTTGTCTGACAGGGCTCTTTAAAATGTTTTCCCCCACATCTTGTTCTTCTTCCCTCACCTTTCGTTCCACCATATTCGCTCCCACTCTCTCCATCCCAACCACACTTCTCTCCTTGCAGGGTCTCCAACAAGCATAGCATATTCCCACTGCCAAGCCCTTGCAGGTGCTGGCCCCTGCCTGCACCGTGCTCCCCCTAAATGTCCACGCGCTCACTCTCTGACTTTTTTCAGCTCTGCTCTATCACACTGTCTGAGAGGTCTTCCCTTGTGACAGCAGCCTCCTCCTCCTTGCGCTGCACTGTCTTCCATGCCCTGCTCTATTCTCCCTCATAATCTCACTACCATCTGAAATACTCAATTGTTGGCGGCCTGACTCCTTCAACTAGATTGTAAGCCCCATGACAGCCAGGACTTTGCTCTGTTCACCACGTGTCTCCAGCATCGACAGTAGCACCTGGCACATGGGAGGAGATTATAAATATTTATTGAAAAAATAAATAAGTGAATTCATAAAATGAAGGGCGATTGTTTGCCTAATAGAATGGTGGAGGACTGAACCGGAAGGTGTGTGTAAATCATCTCAGTGCTGCCTGTAGGTTTTCCTTCTCACAGGGGAGCTTCCAACATCACAGAGGCTGGTGAGAAGTGACAGGGTGAAAACACCATTCCAGTCCCTTCTATAATAAGGGCTAACATTTATGGGTTCCTTTTGTGTGCCAATTCCTGCACTAAGCTTTTACTTTTTTTGTGTGGTACTGGGGATTGAACCAAGAGGGGAAGCATTCTACCTCTGAGCTACAACCCCAGTCGTTTTTTATTATTTTTTATTTTAAAACAGAGTCTTGCTAAGTTGCTGAGGCTGATCTTGAACCTGCAATCCTCCTGTCCCAGCCTCCCAAGTACTGGGATTACAGATATGTGCCACTGCGCCCAGCTGTTTTTACCATCTTTATACCATTGAATCCCATGGCAAAAAAGTAGGTATTATTATTGCTAGTTTCACAGATACAGTAACTGAGGTTCAGAGAAGTTAGAGAATTTAGATAGATTAAATGTATATGATAACCAGGTATGGTGGCACATACCTATAATCCCAGTACTTGGGAAGCTGAGAAAGAAAGATCACAGGTTCAAGGCCAGCCTCAGCAACTTAGCATGGACTTCAGCAACCTAGAGAGACCTGTTTTAAAAACAAAAATATAAAAAGGGCTGGGGGTGCCCCTGAGTGCAATCCCCCATACCACACACACACACACACACACACACACACACACACACACACTTAAATAAATAAATAAATAAATAAATAAATAAATAAATAAATGTGTATGAAAGAGCTTATCAAATAGCACGGACAAACATAAATGCCGCACGCAAAATTCTGCCTCTAACAGGGAATGTGAGGGCTAGTGGCCTGATTAGAATCCAACTATCCCTACAGATCAAATTTTAAAAAGTTAAGAATCACAAAAGAATAGAGTTCCTCTTCCATAATTTGTACCTATGAAGAAATCTGCCCTTGAAACTTCAGTCCTTTGATCACAGATGTCATGAGGTCCATCCAATGTGATGGACTTTTTCATCACGTCTTTGGAGAAAATCTAATCAATTGGGTAGATTTTCTCCAAAGAAGCAATATGACTATGCATGTGCACGTGAGATTTATCCTGTGTTTGTCCTTCCAGCTCTAGCCACGTCGCCCTCTATCCATGGAAACAACGTGGCAGGAAACACACTGAAGTAAAAAAGACACAGAAAGAAAGACAACTGTGCCACTTGGTTCAGACTGTTCCAGGACTTCCCTAGAATACAAGACTTGAAAATGTGACCAAAGGTCTCAGGCCTCTAAGCAATAAGGAAGTGCAAGCCACGGGGAGATCAAAGGCTTTTAACCAAAAGACAGAGTGAAAGAGGAAGGCCAGGGGGGAGACTGAGAAATGCATTCTTGGGAGAAAAAAAAAGGGCTCAGAATAGGTACTATTATACAGAGATGTGTATGTGTGTGTGTGTGTGTGTGTGCGTGCGTGTGTGTGTGTGTGTGTGTGTATTTACGTGTTGCATAATGTTTTGTGTACAAGGAGAGAGAATATATAATAAAATGTTAGAGGATTTGTCTTTGAATAGTGGCAACATGGATGATTTTGATCTCTTTTGTCCTTATCTTTATTATTCTGTAACAAACACATTTTATCTGTGTAATAAGAAGGAACGAGAAGATATTAACCAGAAGATAGCAAGCCTCGCCACTTTCCAGACAGCAGTTGAATTGAGTTCCAAGTACTCTCTCTACCAGTGACTCCAGCCTCCCCTTTGTTTGTTCACGCCAAGGGACGGCCTTTCTCTCAGACTCAAAAGCTCCTGGTCCCTCAACTTCACCCCTCTGCCACCCCTTCAACTACTTCACTTACCCTAACATGCAAATTTTTGCTTTGAAAAGAATTATCTTCACACACATACAAATCACTGCAGAGTAACCACAAGTAGCAACTGCATGTGAAAGAAAAGTGATAAATCCCTCCAATAAGTCAGGAGATACAAATTAAAGTGATCTACCATATTTTCTGTATAAACTTGCCCAAAATAGCAATAATAATATACAATGCTGACATGGATGCAGTTAAAATGGTAGCCTCTTACATTGTTCAAGCCATCATAACTATGTTCAACCCTGTGAGAAGAGGCAAATTGATATTATGAATGAAGAGCCATGAAACTGGCCATCTATTTCATTCAGTAATTTGACTTCAGGAAATATGTCTTTAAAGCATAAGAGTTGCTGTCAAAGATTTATGTCGCAAGATATTGGTACTAGCAGAAAACATAGTAGTGGTATATCTACTCAATAAAACATTAAGTGACCATTTAAAACTATAGTCATGAAGACAAGATGCTCAAGATATATACAATTGCCCGCCATGATTACAATCACATTTAAGTAGCAGATAAAATAGTCTAAAACATTCTAATAAGAAACATACCAATATACTCACATTAGATATGAAAGAGTGGTAGAGATAAATATCTTTGTTGCATTTTCATTGTGGGCATGCTTCCTAAAGAATAAAAAAATCCCATTTTAGTAGTAAATTAGGGTGATTGGGTTGGAGGTATACCTTCCTCTGTCCATGCCTCAGTTTCCTTACCTTCAAATAAGGATAAGAACAGTTTTGATCTCTGGTGTGTTGCAGTACTACTGGACGAGTTAATACATCTGACATATTTAGTGGGCCCAGGCTTCTATGTGCTTAGAACAGTATCTGGTAAACAGCAAGCACTCAATCAATGCTAGCTTCTGTTGTAGTTCCATGCTGTCTCTGCCTTTTCCCTCCATTCTTCTTCTTCTATGTTACTCTACGGACCTTTTCTCCTTGCTTAGGTATGACTTTAAGCCACCCCCTACCTGGTCTGCCTCTAGACTCCAGTTTATAACCTATCCTAAGCACAATATTCTAAAAACAAACAAAAGCAAACAACAACAACAAAAATTTGTCCACATCTCACAACGGGCCAACCTCTCTTGCTCAGGGGATTTCTCCACCCTCTTTCCTATATGTCTGTGCTTTGTGATTGGAACTAAGCTCCCTTATGAACCCTGTGTCACGAACCCACAAGGCAGCCCTTTCCATGGCTAAAGAGCAGGTACTAATATATCCTGAACACTTAAAATAACCTGGGGATGGGCCATGTGTGGTTGCAGGTGCAGTTACACTTAATCCTTGCAACGGCCTTGCAGTGGTTAACATAATGACCATATTACAGAAGAGGAGCGAGCTGCGATAAGAGACATGCCCGGAGTTACACAACTAGTAAATCATGGATGGAGACTGAACTCTATCTTCCCCCACCAACCCCAGGGCCTGTCTCCTCCCACCTTCCTCCTCAGTTGCCTGCCCTCCTGTTTAGGCCTGCAAATGCACCATTCCATAGCACACTACGCTTTTTCCAAGACCCATTTGGGTTATTGCCTAGTTCTGCAAAGGCCTGTACACACACATACACGCACACACACGCCTCCACATGCACGTGTGCACACGCGCACACACACACTCCTGTCTAATTCTTCACCTCTCTCCTGAACAGTATTCCTCCTTCTAAGGCAATTTAAATATTTCCTACCTCTTGAAGTCTTCCCTTACCCTGCCGCCTTCATCAACGTCTATTTTAGTAGACGGTTACTGTCCAGTTTATAGCACACTCTGGCTTTTATTTATGCAAACCATGAAATACAGTAGGATGATCACAAACTGGACACTCAATATACAAGTTTCCATTCTCCTGTTGCCTGAAATTTAAGGAAATCCTTTCCAAGCTTCAAGTTCTTCACCAAAAAAAAAGGAATAATAATATTTAATGCCAGGCCAATCATAAGAGCAAATGACTGTGCAGATGTATGTGATGTGTGAGAATATTTCTCAAACTAGAAGTCTGAGTAAAGGCTATTGTTATTAATATCAATTACTATAAAGCCAGGCACAGTGGCACATGCCTGTAATTTCAGCTACTTGGGAGGCTGAGGAGGGAGGATCACAAGTTTGAGGTTAACCTGGATAACTTAGTGAGACTTCATCTCAAAATAAAAGAAATTTCCTGCCTGTAGTGATTCATTAAAAATATCTGATTAGCCAGGCGTGGTGGCGCAGACCTGTAATCCCAGTACTTGGGAGGCTGAGATAGGAGGATTGCAGGTTCGAGGCCAGCTTCAGCAACTTAGTGAGACCCTTAGCAATTTAGTGAAACCCTGTTTCAAAATAAAAATAAAATAGGGCTGGGGGTGTAGCTCAGAGCTAGAATGAGCCTGGGTTCAATCCCCAGTGTCAAAAACAAATAATAAAAAATCTGGTCATATATTTGAATATGAATTTCAATCCAAAGGATTAATAGCTTGAAATTAGTAGTAATTAGTGATGGAATAATTCATAGTAATTTTTTTTCAATACTAGGGCTTGAACCTAGGACCTTGAGCATTGCTAGGCAAGTGTTCTGCCTCTGAGCTATATACCAGCATTGTATTTATTTTGAGACGAAGTCTCACTAAGTTACCCAGGTCGACCTCAAACTTGTGATCCTCCCTCCTCAGCCTCCCAAGTAGCTGAAATTACAGGCATGTGCCATTGCTGGTATATAGCTCAGAGGTAGAGCACTTGCCTAGCAATGCTCAAGGCCCTAGGTTCAATCTCTAGTATTGAAAAAAAAAAACAATTACTATGAATTACTTCATCACTAATTACTACTGACTTCAAGGTATTAATCCTTTGGATTGAAATTCATATTCAAATATACTACCAGATTTTTTACTATTTGTTTTTGATGCTGAGGATTGAACCCAGGCTCATTCTAGCTCTGAGCTACACCCCCAGCCCTATTTTATTTTTATTTTGAAACAGGGTTTCACTAAATTGCTGAGGGTCTCACTAAGTTGCTGAAGCTGGCCTCGAACCTGCAATCCTCCTATCTCAGCCTCCCAAGTACTGGGATTACAGGTCTGCACCACCACGCCTGGCTAATCAGATATTTTTAATGAATCACTACAGGCAGGAAATCAGATGCTAAGACACCTGGCCAGCTCAAGGGCCAGCCAAGAAGTGATAGGTCTGGCTTCACCTTCAAGGGCCAATCACAAGGAGAGTCTCTGGGAGAGGTGAGGGGCGGCAGAGGAGGCAGGAAGGGGTCTGACCTGCTTGGCTTGAGGAAGCATTTTATGGGGGTGCGGGCAGGCCCACATCCTGACTAGACCTAGACCCACATCCTATCCTAGAGGCGCTGCTTCTCTCTGCGCTTCAGTCTCTTTCTATATAAAATGGTACTAGTAAGCTGGACATCCTCTAAGCACCTTCTCACCCACTCCAATCCTAGCAGTGTCTGGTGTCCAGTAGGTGTTCAATAAATATATGCTGAATGAATAAATGAACTCTGCTGTCCTAAGATGCACATTAAAACCAGGTCCAGATATGCAGAGAGGAGAGGAAGAACATTCTTCCAGACGGGAAGACCCACCAGCTCCAGGCCCTCGGGAAATGATTCTTGAGGAGGGGCAGGAGGGAAATCACCCTTCTCCCCTCTCCCATGCGATCCAGGCCAGGTTTTCTCTAAGACCCTGACAATTCTTGGGCGGGGAGTGTTTAATTATTTCTCTGCAAGTCTATACCCAGCTGGATGGAGTTAATAAACCAGCCAGGTCTTTATCTTAACAAGGAGTCTTAGGATCAAATTCTCCCCTCATTAAAGACCCAGAAATCTCCCTGACAGCAGTGGGAGTTCTGCAGGCAGCCTGAAAGTGGAATTTAGTTTCTTTGTGAATTCCTCCATGGGCACCAGCCTTTAGAGATGGGGGGATTTATGTTATTGGAAGGACAAAAAAAAAGGAAGGTGGAAGAGAGAGAGAGAGGGAAAGTAGTGCTGTTTGTACATACCTACCATTCATTCATTTGGCATCTCCTGAACACCAGGCATTTTAAATACTTTATCCTGCTGAGTGTTCCAAATCAGTCATGTAAGGTGGTAATTATTATCTCCATTACACAGAAGAGACAGGGGAGGCTCAGGAGTCAAGTAATCTACTCAAGGCCATGTAACTAGTTGATATAGCATTCTTTCCAACTCTAATTTCTTTCTTCTTCTTTTGTTTTGTTTTGTTTTGTTTTGTTTTGTTTTGTTTTGTTTTGTTTTGTGGTACTGGGGATTGAACCCAGGAACTATTTTGAACCCAGGCCTATTTTATTTTTTATTTTGAAACAGGATCTCACTAAGTTGCAAAGGGCCTCACTACATTGCAGAGGGCCTCACTACATTGCTGAGGCTGGCCGCGAACCTGCGATCCTCCCGTCTCAACCTCCCAAGTACTGGGATTACAAGCATGTGGCACCACGTCCAGCTCCAACTCAAATTTCATTAGCTCCAACTCAAATTTCATTAAACTTCAAAGACGACTTCCCTTTCCTCTCTGCTATGACAAGCCCACCCTCTTTCCTTATCATCAGGGCCTGCACAGTGCCAGGTGCTGGCAAATGCTGGAAAGTATGTGCGGATATTGGGTGAGCGCATTTCCTTAGAGCTAGAGGAAGGCGCCACACCCTGCAGCATGACTTGAATGGGGCAGACTGAGTAGCCAGTTGTATTATTGTATTTTTTCTTTTCATTTCATTTTTAATTGACAAATAATAATTGTATATGTTTATGGGGTACAATGTGATGCTATAAGTAATCATTGTAGAAGGATTAATTAGGCTGACAAACATATTCATCACCTCACATACTTATCCTAGCTAGACTGTAAGAATGTTTAAAATCTTCTCTTGGAGCCAAGTGTGGTGGCACACGCCTATAATCCCAGTACTTGGGAGGCTGAGACAGGAGGATCTCAGGTTGGAGGACAGCCTTGGCAACTTAGGGAGACTCTCAGCAACCTAGCATGACCCTGTAATCTAAACAAAAAATAAAAATAAAAAGAGCTGGGGATGTATCTCAGAGGTAGAATGCCCCTGGGCTCAATCCCCAGTGCCACAACAATAACAAAACTATGGGATATGTACACAATGGAATTTTACGCAGCCACAAAGAAGAACAAAATCACATCATTTGCAGGGAAATGGAGAGAACTAGAGAACATCATGCTAAGCAATATTAGTAAGACACTAAGAGTAAAAAATCGGATGTTCCCCCTAATCTGTGGGAGCTAGATAGAATGGGATGTAGAAGAGACTTAGAAGGGAAGAAGAAGAAATCTTTAGATGGACAAAGAAGGTGACCTAACTGAGGGAGTTAGGCGGGGAGTGGAGGGAAACACACTATAGCACATGATATACATACACAAACCTATAAGACTCAATCACTATCTGGAGGATGAAAGGGAGGGAAGGGGGAGGGAATAGGGTGGGATTGGAGGGAGGGCTAAATGTGCAATGTGTGCATGTATGATGTTCATACCCTGACATATATCAAAATGTATAATTACAATTTACAATGCACAAAAAAAATATTTAAAAAATCTGTTCTTTAACATGCAGCATTATTCGTGATAGCCAAGATATGGAAGCAACTTAAGAAAATGTGGTTCATATGCACAGTGGCATACAATTCAGGCCTAAAAAAAGAATAAAATTCTGTTATTTGCAATAGCATGGATGGGTCTACAGAACATTGTGTTGAAAGAAAGCATTAGTCTTCATATCAGTTCCAGCTTCTGGGATCCCCAGGGACCCAACAATATTGCCCACAGGAAGAGTATCAAAGTTCATGGGGTCCCAGGCACAGGTTAAACCTAAAGAGGCCAGAATTTGGGATTAGGAGGGATCCCCAATGGTAGTAGACAAAATAAAGTTGATTATCAAAGTCACAAGGCAGGACCAGAAATTGAAGCAGAAGCAATAGATTTGAAAGCAAAATGAACTGAAAGTACTACAGAAAACAGCACTGAATGGACTACACCAAGCGGCTCAGAACCAGTCAGTGAAAAAGAAGCAAAGAGCAAACCTGCCCTTTAAAACGGTGCTTGGGACATGACTGGGCTCAGAAAGACCGCAGGGGAGACACGCAGCATGTTTCTAAACGTACCTTTAATTATCAAGTGAGATTCATGCGCTGGTCTATGAACCAGAGCTGGAAAACGATAGCCTAAGTATAAGCTCTGGGGAGAAGGACAAAGCAAGCCAGTGGTATTTTTCATCTTAGATAATTCAATCTCTAGTCAGCCTTAATGACAAAGAAAATAAGGCTTATGTCTTCCCCTCTACCTTCCCTAAAGTCTGTCTGCCAGAAAAAGAGTCTAAAGTGTTTTGAAAAAGCGGGACTGAGCTGAGTGAGCTGTGCACGGATCAGAGGACACACTGCACCCTGAACTCCTGGGAAAGGGAGGCTGCAACCTTCTGCAGATGTTGGGGTGGCACTGGAGGGGACGTGGTGACATTGGGCTCTCACCCCTTCCTCTGACTCTCCCAATTCCAAGGGATGGTGCTGAGATGGCGCGATTGCTTCCTTGTCTGTGCCCCTCACTAGTGCCTGCATCCTCGCTCTGGTGGCCACAGAAAGGCATTCTGGTCAAACCAGCGACATTTGGTCTTGCTTTCTTTTTTTTTTTTCTTTTGCAGTACTGGTGATTGAACCCAGGGGCAATCTACCTCCAAGCTACACCTCCAGCCCTTTTTATTTTTTTATTTTAGAACAGGATCATGCTGAATTGCTGTGGGTCTCCCTAAATTGCTGAGGCTGGCCTTGAAACTACGATCCTCTTGTCCCAGCGTCCTGTCTCAGCCTCCCAAGTTCTGGGATTACAAGCATGTGCCACTGCAGCCAGTTTGGTCTTGCTCTTCATTCACGTGCTTGTCTGGCTAGGGGGAAATCAGGAAAATGATACAGTTCACAGTTATTCTTCGGGTATTCCACTAGGCCTTGGAGAAAGGGTACCATGAGAAAATGACCTAGACTTGGAATTGTGCTTCTACTTTGCAAAGCTCTTTCACCTGTCTAGGGCCTGCCCTGCACTTAATAAATGAACACATCCAAGCCCTTTGATGTCAGCCTTCTGCCTCTACAGCCCCACTGGACACTCTCTATCCCCCTCCCAGAGCCCAGCTCCACTGGCCTGCCCCTGCTCCTAGAACACTACAAACTCATTCCCATCGCAGGACCTTGGTGCCCCTGCTCCCTTCCTGTGGAATGTGCTTCCTCTCTGTCCACCAGCTAGCTCCTTCTTATGCAACCCAAATACCCTCTTCTCAGATGGCATCTCTCACCTCCCCCAACCCATCGAGTAGCTCCTCCTACCTGAGACAAAAGCACTAATATTCAAAGCTGCCATCCTTCTTGTGAGGACTAACCAGAAAACTGCTGTGTAGTCCTTTTTAGTTTTGTTAAATAAGATACGAGTGAATTTTTCTGTCACCCTATCACAAAAATGTGAAAACTCATGATGACCTTAATTAGCCTTGGGTGCTACTTAAATGGAAAAATCAAATCCTGATTCTAAATGGCACAGGGCGGAGGTGCTCAGATTCCTGGGTGCTCCCTCCTGGCACAGGCCGCTGGGGAAGAGGCCAGCAGATGCAGAGAGGCTAGCAGAGGAGGTTCATGAGGAATGCTCAGGCTAATTCCTCCCAGAGTCCTTTGTCTAAGACCAAGAACATGGGGATGAGTTGGGTGGGAGGACGTTGAGGCTGCTCTATGAAGAACGTGTTATTACTATTCTAATGGTGGTGGTTGTGACCCAGAATTCCCTCCCACGCAGCCAGGGTGGAGAATGAGGGAAGGGAGTCTCCTTGTCTGGGTATGTATCCCACATACTTGCACCCAGGCACAGACTATCCACGCTTGGTCACAAAACATCCACACCCTGTCACAGAACATTCACGCCCAACCACAGAACAACCAATGGGGAAATCTCACTTCTACCCAAACCCCAGGGGGTTTCCATGCTGTGCCCTTTACAGGTACGCCCAGGAGAGGGGTCTCATCAAGTCCCTGGAAGGAGCTGACCATTGAGGAGAAGAAACACTGGGCTGCGTCCGAAGACTTGGAGTTGAAATCTAAATCCATTCCCTCCTCCCTGAGTGACTTCAGCAAACCACGTTATCCCTCTGAGCCTCAGTTTCCCCGCTGTAAAACAGGGACTTGACCCTGATCTTAAATTACAATTCTAGATTGCTTAAGGAATAAAACAATGTACTCAAAAGTCCAGGGCAGCCTGGCGTGGTGGCACACACTTGTAATCCCAGTACTTGGGAGGCTGAGACCGGAGGGTCCGGGTTCGTGGCCAGCCTCAGCTACTTAGTGAGGCTCTTGGCAACTTAGTGAGACCCTGTTTCAAAATAAAGAATAAAAAATAGGGCTGGGGGTGTAACCCAGAGGTAGAATGCCCTGGGTTCAATCCCCGGTACCACACACACACACACACAAAAAAAAAAGTCCAGGGCAATCTATAAAGCACTACACAAACAAGCGATTCAACAAACAATCCAGTTTAATAAAGAATGAGTGTCAGTTTAATAAAGAATGAGGGATCCTGAAGATACACCCATCAACTGTCTCTCCTAAGCGATCCTGGTGAGACAGCAGCATTGTATTATGAACAGTAGCAGCATCGATTTTACATAAAGACTCCCACTTTTACATAAAGTGTCTCCCATAAGTAAGACACTTCCGTGAGATTCCGAGAAAATTGAATCTGTATGCAAACATTTGATTTTACAAATATCCAGGCGCCATACTCTTCCAAGATCCCTGGATGCATAAGTGAGTGTGTCTTTATTATTACAGGTTTATTCTTTGCTTGCCATTTTATTTGATAAATGGCTTTCTGCCTTCCCTCCACCTCCCCAACCTCTTGGGGAGAGTTATACTTATTAGAGAGCTATGACCCTTCAACCAGTAATTACTGCTTATTAACTTTCTACAAGGTGCTGGGCAAAATCCTAACGCTTTTCTTCATTCATTATGATTTATCATTGCAACAGCACTGGCAGGTGAGTACTATGCACATACCTGTTTTACATACAAGGACACTGACAATCAAAGAAGTTAAGTGACCTGGCTAGGGTCGCACATGCTAAAGGGACAGAGCAGGCTGTTTTACCTCCTGAACCTTACTCTATCCACTGCCTTGGAAACAGAGCAGCGCTTCCTACCAACACAGTGTGTCTTCTGCCTGTTCAACTGTAGAAGTGGCCATGAAGGTTGACCTATACCCTCCCTGCACATACCCAGCTCCACCTTGCCAGCAGCTCCAGACCCAGCCCGCAGCAGCCTGCTCTGACTTCCCCTGAAGCCACTCGTCCGTCCAAGGGAAGTTCACTTGAAGCAGAACAGCAGGACTTTCCACTTGGCAGAGGACTCCGGTCTTGCCAAGTTCTCCACCAGCCAGGCTCCTGGAGGTGGGCCTCGTGCATTCCCATTGCATGAGTGTTATTCCAGTCAGTTCCTGGAATCGGAAATATGGCAAACCATTCACCTGGTGGGGAGCCCCTGCCCGGGAGGGTGGCTGTTTGGTTAGCTGTGCTCTGGTGTCCTTTCCAGGAGACCAGCTTGTGAAAAGATTTGCCTAGCAAGGCCCATTTCTAGAGTCAAAGTTGCTTTATTTTCCCTATTCTTGAGTAACCTAACATAGATTTTTTTTTCCTCCCAGTGATCTTTCAAATCTACCTCCATGGCCTCTGTTCTGGTTCAGACCTCCCCATCTCTGGCTGGACTTGCTTACCAGTGGCCTCCCTGCTTTCTCTTGGGCTTTCTGCCTCCAGCAGAGCCAAACTCTAGGCCCGCCTCCACACTGCAGCCAGGAAAAGCTTGCCAAATTCCAATCCTACCACAGAGGGCCCCACTGTAAAATCCTCCAGCAGCTCCCCAGCACCTGAAACACAGTGCTTCTCTACTGTTTGAATGGTTTGCAGTGAAAATGTATTCTTATAATTTTTTTAAAATACTTATATAGATATACCCCCTCCCTAAATTGCAAGGGTTTTTTGTTGGTGGTGGTGTTGGTGGTGGTGGTGGTGGTGGTGTGTGTGCGTGCATGCATGCATGCGTGCATGCGTGCGTGTGTGTGTGTGTGTGTGTGTGTGTGTGTATGTGTGTGTTACTGGGGATTGAACCTAGGGGCATTCTACCTCCAAGCTATACCTGTAGCCCTTTTTTATTTTTTGTTTTTGAAACAGGACCTCCATAAGTCACTGAGAGTCTTGCTACACTGCTGAGGCTGTCCTCGAACCTGTGGTCCTCCTATCTCAGTCTCCCAAGTACTGGGATTACAGGCATGTGCCACCATGCCCAGCTGCCAGTTTCTTGAAGTAAGAAGTGTCATTTTTCTCTTTGCATCCCTAGAACACAGTTCAGTGACCTACCCATAGTAGGTAAGTGTTCAAGACATGTTTGTTGAAGTTCAATGAAGTGGACTGGGGATGTAACTCAGTGGTAGAACACTCAACTATCTCACACAAGGCCCTGGGTTCCATCCCCAGCATTCACTCCAAAAGGGGGGGGGGATAATGAACTGATATTCACCAGTTAATCAGAGCTCATGAAGAGTAAGGAGACAGCCAGGGTAACTTGATTGATAAAATCCCAATCAAAACAGTTTAGTCAGTGTCTGCAGCATTATCTGAGACAGAGGCATAATTTCCATTATAATTTTTTATATTTAAAATGGCTATTAGACACTCATTGTCAATTCATATGAGACTAGGACTCCTCACTGGGATCTATTAATGTGTGCAACTCACTCTCCTACCAGTGAAGGAGTTAGTCTTCAAATTGCCTAGGGGCCTCATTTTGATGAGGTCCAGGGCAGGACCAGGTAATGAGTGGAGATTATCAGGAGAACAATTTCAGCCCTGTGCTCTATATTCCCATCTTTTTGAACCTTCAATTATAGTCTTTCCAGTAGCTTATGTCCCAGGAGTCAAATCTCTATATTCTGCCATTTGCTAGCTCTATGACACGTAGCAAATTACTTACTTACCTTATCAAAACTTTGTGTTTTCATATATTCATGGTTTAATTATGAAAATATATGTATTATATATGTATACATAGAGTGCTTTAAATAGTGGCTGATACATTTGAAGGACACAGAAAACCTTCACTTTTCCAAGTAACTCATGCACAAGAGTCTCTGTCCTGCAAGATTAGGCACTTGTATCGGAAGGAAATTGTCTCATCCTGCCTTCTCCATCACCTTCCTAGATGATGGTCTTGATTGGGTGGGTGGTCAGTGGAGGGTCGCGGTGTCCTGGAGCGGGGGACACGCCGGGCGCCCCCAGCCAGCCCTCCGCCTCCGCCTTCCCTGCGGCTGCCGGCCATTGGCGCCCGGGGGCGGCCTGTGGTGCCGAGCCCGCGCCGGACTGCGCCTCTTTGGACCTTGAGGGGAAACATGCGTTGGGCTTGGATGGTTTTCAAGTCTTAGTTTGGGGTGCCCGCCTGCCCGCCCGCTTCTTCCGCCCCGCAGGTTTTCTGGTTCTTTTATTTTATTTTATTTTTTCTTTTCTTCCTCCCGGGTTTCGGCACCACTTGACGCAGTCCTGGAGTTCTGACCAGCAGAGTCCAGGAAAGACGACACACAGACACTTCAGTACAGATGGTGCAGCTTCCTCTTTATTCTCCTCTCTCTCAGCTTCCTTCTCCTTCCTCAGCCACACCTTGACCTCTGCATCCCGCTTATATTATGTACGAGCAACCCCTCCCAATCACGCCAGAAGCAATCCTCCAATCACACCTCTCTCACGCCACATACACGCAGGCCAGGCCTCCTCTCATAGGCTCTCCAGCAGCAAGCACGCAATGAGCATGCACCAAACGCGTGCGCTTCTCAACTGCGCATGTGCTAGGTCTGGTAAACAAGCGCAGGTCACAAGACTTGGCAGCCCGCCACGGCGCCATCTTGGCTGGCTCCACCGAGCCCAACTTCCCACAGGTCAGTAAATTATTTGGGACAGGAATTGACATAAGGCCTGGATATGTTGGCACCACTGGCCTCTAGCCAAAACAAGGCCAAGACTGTAGGAATGGCAGTAGACCCTGATTCAGGCTTGCATCTTTGAGGTAAAGACAATGTGCTACCAGGGGAGAGCAGTAGGTAGTTCCATCTTTCAAAGGATCATCCAGGAAAGCAAGGAGTACATCTACTCACTTACTGACCAGGGTTTATCCTGCAGTTCCACATGCTCAGAAACCTGAGAGCTGATCTTTCTCTCCTGCACACCAAGAGCTTATCTCCTAGAAACTATGTTACTTGCTATATACTGAGATTAAGAAGCTACCCTCACATGGAGGTGATATCCTCACATTGGCTCAGCCAGTACCTTCTCTCCCTGAGGGCTGTACTGAAGATTGTCATGTGAGGTGGGTATCTGCACAACAGGAGTTAGATGAATAAAATGTCTAATAGCACCCAATTAAGATAGCCGCATGTAGCCAGGTGTGGTGGCGCATGCCTGTAATCTCAGTACTTGAAGGCTAAGACAGGAGGATCACAGGTTTGCATCCAGCCTCAGCAACTTAGTGAGGCCCTCTGCAAGTTAGTGAGACCTGTTTCAAAATAAAAAATAAATAAATAAAATAGAGCTGGGGGTGTAGCTCAAAGGTAGAATGTCCCTGGGTTCAATCCCAGTACCACCACCAAAAAAAAAAAAAAAAAAAGATAGCCTCATGTGATTCCTAATGCACAGCATGAATAAAGAGCAGAATGTCCCTCCATGACTCTGCTTTCCTTCCTTCCTTCAAATATATTTAAGATCTATGGTCAGATTATGATCAGCTGCTTCTCACAGTGCTGGGAGCCATCCAGTCTCCTCACTAATCCTCTTGTACCTATCTTTAACTGGCAGAGGATAATCTTGTCTCCATATTTCCAAGTTCTCCCAGGAAGTTCCTTGTAATCCTGTGTATTGGTGAGCACAGTTTTCCTTTAAAACAGCGTGGTCCGATGGAATGAGCATAAAACCTACAGTCCGGAAATTGGGGTTAAGAGCAAGCTCAGACATTTCGCTGAAGTCTCTCATCTCTCAAAAAATCTCTCTTCATCTGTTAAAAGGGAATGAAATGCTAATAGCTACTCCTCCAGGGTAGCAGCAAGGATCAAATGAGGTTAAGGATGTTATCTGCCCCTTACAACATGTTAGTCATTATTTTTGTTCTTCTTATATAAGGTCTTGGAATAAGAAAGACACAACTTGACTCTCATTAAGACAGTGTGTAATTGACACAAACAGAAAAACCACCCTTCAACTGTGAGGCGGGATTTCACACAACACTGAGTAGCTGTCTTCTCTTCCAGACCATGCACATCTCTTTTGCATCTGAAATACTGGTCTCACATTGCCCTGAAGGATGTCTGAGGAAGCATCCAATTGGATGTACTTCCTGAAGAGCCATCTGGAGAGGAGGTCAATGTTTGTGCCCCCATCTTTATATAACTGGAAGCATCCGTGATATGAAAGCCAAGAACTGGGTGGAGATTCATTCAGAAGATGGCCAGTCTTTCTGGATACCAGAAGGAGTTCACTCGAGGTTGGATGGATTCCTCTGTCAAGTATTGGCAGACACAGGATTCTTTTTTAATGAGAGCTAACCAGCCCACCCCATGTACAGTATGAATAGCATGAACAGTATTTGGCAAATGGATCTACCTGCTGAAGGTCATCCATCCTGGATCGACTCAAACATGGCCTGAAGAATTGGGAGGTCCTTGCAAAACATCCGCTGCTGTTAATTGCATGCTGCCAAAACCAAAGCAGATGTTGTCTTTTAGCTTTTTCATTCTATTGCCAGCCTTGACTCTTCTGCTTTCTACTTCCTAACTTCTACCTTTTGCTAACTTCTACCTTTTGCAAGATAGATCTTCTGACTGCAATCCCCTCATGCCCAGACTGATTCCTACCACCATATGTTTGTTCATACTGTTATCTGTCAATAATGTTCAGTGATGAAAGGGAACACGATGGCTTATCTATAAACCCAAAGCATCTAGCATGGTATGCGGACCAAGAAGTTATGAGTGGTATGAGACATTATGAGACCAATAAGTGTTAAGTGAATGAATGAATGAATGAATGAGTCAGTGGATTAATAAATCAATAAATGGAAGCCTGTGCTTTCTTTCCTCAAAGATGAACTGGTTGATTTCTTCATTTTATTCTCAGATGGTCAAAAGTGCATGATTTTTACCGCACAAGTACAAAAACAGGTTAGCAAAACCTGAGGGATCAAAATGAGTTTCAAATTTACTGGATTTAATTCCCAGTACTCAGTGATAGCTTAGGGGAACGTGGCCCCAGGACTGCAGTCTAGATGCACTGATAGGTATAAGCTATGAACAGTGACCTATGCTGTTAAAGTGATAGGTCGCATTTTAAAATTTCAGGTTGTGTCTCCATGATGAATGACCTGGGTCAATACCACTTCTCTTCTTATGTCTGAATAGAGTCCTCAGAGACAAAAACAAAACCATTCTTCAAGTGTCCAGAGGTGTGTGCTTTTCTTACAGCCGCTCTATAATGTAAACATCCTTACCCTCCACTTCACCACTGAGAAAGCTAAGTCTCTGACAGGTGATACAACTTGCCCAGAATCACATCATTGCTCCATGCTTCCCAGGATCAAATCCAGGCCTATCCTTATTCTTCCCACCCACTACTAGATGGCTAGGATGGTCGTTCTCAAACTTGGGATACCTAGAGGAATTTTGTAAACAAAGATTTATGGACCTCATCCCCAGATTTTCTGATTCAGTAAATCTGGGATGGGGGTTACGAAATTGTACTTTTAGCAAGTTCCCCCAAAGAAAATACCTATGCCAGTTAGGAAGTCACACTTTGAGACCCATTTGGCTAAAGTATCAGAAAGAACTATTAATTGCAGTTAATACAAACCAACTGTAAGTAATTTGAGCAAAAACAAGCATTTTTTTTTTTTGGCGGTACCGGGGATTGAACGCAGGGGCGTTCTACCTCCACGCTACACCCCCGGCCCTATTTTTTTATGCTTTATTTTGAAACCGGGTCTCACGAAGTTGCAGAGGGCCTCACTAGGTAGAGAGAGAGAGAGAGACAGAGAGAGAGCTGAGGCTGGCCACGAACCTGGATCCTCCGGTCTCCGCCTCCCAAAGTACTGGGATTTCAAGCGTGCGCCACCACGCCCAGCTTAAAAACAAGCATTTTATCACAAGCATGTAAAAGGATATCTTAAAATTCAAAAGAGGGAACATAATTTGGTCTCATACAGGTTCTGGAACCAGAGACAGGTCTCTAACTTCATCTTCTATCTCTGTTTCTCTCTGAAATTTGTTTTATTTTTCTGCCTCTACATAAACTTTCTTCTGAATCTGTCCTCCTGTCCAGTGATAGACAACATGACTAGCAGTTTTTTCTAAGGTTATACCATTCAGAGCCAGTGGCCCAAAGAAAGACTAAGTCTCTCTTACTGTCCCGGTTCCAAATGCCCAGAGATTGACTTGGCGCACATTCCTGGTCTTATTATCTGTGATCAGGACCGTGGGATGAATGGCATTGTACAAAGCAGCGGCCAGAGCCCCACCACTTGTAACCATATGAGCTGGTCAGGAAAGAAATTGGGTAGTAAACCCCATAGCCAACCACTATGGCTGTTGTGCATAAAATGTGGGTACAGATAAGTAAGAAGTGAGGACGTTCTATTGAGCTAGCACAGGGATCAGAATGCAAGTGAATAATGGCTGGGAGAGCATTCTTAGCATGGTGCTAATGGCCTTCAAGAAATGTTTTTCCCTTGGACAAGAGTAGATACAGTAAACAGTAAACCCATCTGGTTTGCAAATTCTCTTCAACAAGCCTACACAGAGACAATTCCTAGGGCTAAATAGAGCCAGTTCTGTTTTCTTAGAAGGAGAACAATGGAATGTGGAATTTCAGCCCAGTGCAGCTGGCCAAGCTAGGTCAGGGAAAAGGCACAGATTCCATTCCTTAATGTTTTGCAAGCCCACCCCATCCCCACCTACCCCCTTGCCAACTTCACCATGCAAGGAAAAAGTCTAAAGTTGCTAAAAAAGGGTTCAGACTGAACTTGAGGCAGATTATTAGGTCAGATGTCCAGCAAGGACTCCCCATACGGGCACCAGCAAAGGCTCAGTACTGAGTTTCCCAGAAGGAGGCATTTCCACTAGCTGCTACTCTGTGCTGCTGAGCTAGGATCCCTTTCTTGGGCTGCCCTAGAATAACAGCTGGGCAGCCCCTCTCAATCACAGGTTTGCTTGCTGGGAATCCGGAGAGAGAAAAGTGCTTTCTGGGAGATATGGAAGTAAGAGCGCTGGTTAGACTATAGTCAAGTCTCAGTGGATTCAACTTCTGAGCCTAGTAAATCTAGAGCCCACCCCCAGAAAGTCAGTCAAATTCCATGCCCTTCCACCTCCTCCACTAAAATTGAGGAGCATAATCATCAATGTTCCTCTTATCCACAATGTTACTATGAATAGCAAATGTGATCAGCTAAGAATATCATTTTTGGTTTAGTTGCTGGTTAGGAGAAGACCACCACTGGCATGTGTATGGTGTTTTTATTTGAATTAGTAAAACGTGGCCCTTTCTACATGTCAGGGCACTTGGTTTAGCAAGCCAGGTGTGGGCTGCATTTCACCCACTCAGCTAGGCACCCTTGCACAGTGTTAAAAGATAAGCTGAAGCGTGTTAAAATATTAAAGTTTATTTGAGCAAACAGCAGTTCATGAATTGGGCAGTTCCTGATCAAAAGTGTTTTCAGGAGCTTCACCACAGGGGCAGGAAGGGGAGGATTTTATAGGATGAATGTAGAAGGAGAACAAAGGTTTTTTATTAAAGTTTGACCAATCACCTTAATTTGGACTATCTCAGTAGGAAGTTCAAGATGATATAATTAATGCCCAACTGATTACCTATGATTTGCTGAGCTTAAATTTAATTTTCTTTTAAATTTGAAGTTACATTTCAATTTCCTTATATAGGAACCCAGAGATCAGAGCACCTAAGTCTAATGGCCATTCATTTAAATATATGAACTACAGGGAACATCTTCACAGTTTCCATGGTGGCCCTGGATCATGGCACCCCCATTAAGAGTAGGATGAATCTGCCCAAAAATGGGCTTCAGGGTGTTTTCAACAGCATTGGCTTTAGCAAGAGGCAAAGAGAATAGCCAAGACAGATAAACCACTACCATCCCAATGCAGGTCACAAACAATTGGCCAAATTGAGCTCTCTCCATCCAGAAACACACCCTTGCTTCAGAGGAGAGAGTCATAAATATGCCTACACTAACCTACTTAGTTGGAAATTTCTGCACCATCAAGAAAAGACATAGTCTTTAGACATTTCACAACAGCTGGTTTAAATTTACACATTTTCACAAAACCCCCTTCAGTGTTTCCTTCCTGGGTCTTACTATATTAGGACTGTACTTTCATTTCCTTCCATCACCATACCTATATCTTATGGGTAGAGTTTTGATGTTCAGAAGTGTGTAAGAGCTATGTACTTGCAGCCACTAGCGTCCACTAACACCAGTGGTTAAAAGCTACTTGTCCTTTTTTCTTTTTCCCACTATTTGCTAGATACCTCCCTTTCTTTCCTTACTTTCTTTTGCTTCTGTCTTTGTCTAAATTACTATTAGACTTTTTATTAGTCAGTATTTTCACAGATATTATCCAAAAACCTGACCATGTAACTTAGAGGAAGGAAGATTTATTTGCTCACAGTTTTCCTTGGAGATATTGAGATTCAGTCTATGTGAAGCTGGGGACTGCAGATCTCAGGGCATGGCAGAGGCAGGAAGAGGAGAGGGAAAGAGCACAGGGCTTTGCTCTCACATCATGAAGGCCAGAAGCAAGAGAGAGAAAATGCAAAAGGAGGAAGAACCATATATAATCCCCAAAGCAATACCCCCGGGGACCCACCTTCTCCAGCCACACCCTACCTGCCTGGGCCACCACCCGGATAAATGGATTTATCCCCACTGCTGGGATTACAATCCTCATGACTCAATTACATCAACTCCAAACACCTATTTATGAGCTCTTCAAGGGGCCATTCTATATCTAACTATAACAGACGTATATTCCTATTCAAACTCATGTTTTATTCCAGTGCTCTTCGTGGTCCCACTAAGCCATAATGCTTGCACCTCATCCATGGAACCACACGAAAGGAGTGACCACACAACCCTGTTCTCCATGCACTTAGTCTTGAGTCACCGTTTGTCCTTATTTCTTCCTCCAACCTCACTACCTCACTCTTGATGCGCCCAGATTCTGACTTAATTATTCATATTCCATTTGCATCTACACCTTCCCTAATGAACATGACCTTCCACACCTTCCCCTCTGCTACAGATACTGAGATCACCTCCCAACCGGAACCTTTGGGGTGAACACTTCTCCCAGATTGACTGTGCCTGGAGGATTCACACATCCCTCAACCCCACCCCCCATGCATAATATGCCCATGAAGCCCCCCCCATATCATTGAACATAAAGAGAGTGAGTAGACTAAGGGAATTTGGAAAGAGCAGGAAGGTGTTCCTCCTTCATGAGGGGAGTGCCCACACCCACCCCACTCAGCGAGAAAGACATCATGAACTCCTGGTAATAGAGCTTGAACTCCACACAAGGAGGAGACGAGTGGGAGACCTCAGAGATACCAAGAAAAGAATCTTAGGAGGCTTAAGAGAGAAGAAAATATATTTCATACAGAGCCCAGGGAAAACTCACCTAGGCTCTCATTTCAGTTTAACTTCTTCATGCCTTTCTTAATTCCTGAATGTTTCTGAAATCAGGTTCTCCCTTCCCTGTTTCTAGGCTTGTTCTATTCAAATGCACCCTTCGAAGTGTCCAGAGACCTTGCTGTTTTCCTGCTAAGAACCCAGCCATGGTTTCCTACAAGGTGAAGCGCCAGCTCCTTGGTCTCAACTCATGTCCCACAGGACCCAGTCCTGCCCACTTAGTTTATTAGATATCTGTCACCATCATAAGACAGTCAGCTCCTTGAAAGCAAAATCATCTCTTCTTCGTTTTTGTGACTCTATTACTGAACTCCACACTCAACACGTAGTGGACACTCCAAATGGTGATTGCATCAATTGATAAATTAATCATGGAAAAGGAGCTCCTTAATTGGGATCTATTCCTGTTTAATTTCTTATCTTTCTGTGAGAGAAAAAAAAATTAAGGTACTGTTTTAGTCAGCTTTTTCATTGCTATGACCAAAATACTTGATAAGCACAACTTCGAGGAGGAAAGGTTTATTCAGGCTCACAGTTTCGAAGGTTCAATCCATAGTCGACAAGCTCTGAGGCAGAAACTGGGGTGGCAAGGTATGGTGGAGGGATGCTGCTCTCACATCATGGTGGCCAGAAGCAGAGAGACCAACATGAAGCAGCCAGGGGCATAGATAGTCCCCCAAACCACGTCCCCAGCAACCAACTTCCTCCAGCCATGCCCCACCTCTACACCTTCCTGCGTTGGGGACCATGCTTCCAACATATGAGCTGTAGGAGGAACATTCCAGACCCAAACCGTAGCAGGTACTTCACTATTTTCAACACCCTCAGTGGCCCTGGACCTTTCCAAACAGTCTACAGGCCTGAGGGATTCTGCAGTCAGGACTCCCTCCCACCACCGTCAGTTCTGCAAAGCTGAGGTAGTTGAAAACTCGGCCTGCACTGGGTGGAGAAATGAAAAATAGCTAGTAGCCACTGAGAGCCTGCAGCCAAGGAGATGTTTTTCTAGTCTGAACCCACACACCCAGACAGTCTCAAGAGACCCTGAGGCAAAGTGAACGTCTGTTTGCCAAAGAACTTGACTCTCCATGGGGCCACCCCAGCACCAAGCCCACCCATCTTCTTTCCCAACACCCAGTTAACCAACACCCACTTCCTCTTCCACGTTCACACTAAGGTGATCTCCTGGAGTCCCATCTAGCTTCTGTTCCTGCTCGTCTTCATTCCAGAATGCCTCTCGGAAAAGTTTCTACTTCTAAGTTTGCTCCCATGAATGAACTCTGCTGTCCAGCAAAGCCAGAGTCCTTGACCGCACACGGCAGGCTGCACTTCAAGAGGCCTCTCAAGGTTCACTGCTGTGGGTGGCAGCTGTGGTCACTCCTTCTCACCATAGACCCTTCTTACTTCTCCAGGGCTCAAAATAGCCCAGAGAGGGACATGCAAAGCAAGGGTCAGGATCACCCCACGATAAGCAGGTACTTATCTGCTAACTCATGACACTATTTTTGTTTTGTTTTGCTTTACTACAGATTAAACCCCAGGGCACACTTCCACTAATCTACACCCCCAGCCCTTTGTATTTTTTTTCTCTTGAAACAGGGTCTTGCTAAGTTGCCAAGGCTGGCCTCAAACTTGTGATCCTCCTGTTGCAGCCTCCCAAGTACTGGGATTTCAGGCGTGTACCAAAGGAAACTTCTCTGGCAGGCAGCTGGAATGGGAGTGTGGGGAAAGTAAGTACACATAGTAAAAAAGAGCAAGGACCATGAAACCAGAAAGCCTGGGTTTAGGACCTTGCAACTGGCTACAGGATCTCTGACACATTGTTGAACTTTTCTCAGCCTCCTTTGCCAAGAGTCTGTAAAGCTGAGTAGATTAGAATCTGCCACATATTAGCAAGTAGAGGACAGGTACATTATACCTTCCCTGACCACCAGGTTCTTCATAAAAGCCAGAACAATTATCCCTTGAATCTTAGCAGCTTTCTGAAGCTGGGCGAGTTTTAACAAATTTCCAAGTTCATGAAGCCACTGCACAGACATGGATGGAACCCAGTTCTGATTCCCAAATCATATCTCCTGAGTCTCATGCTTCCAAAATAAAATAAGACATATTCATAGTCTCTACTTTTAAATAACTGAAGTTTTGAAGGAGAAAAGTTATACTTCTATCTAAAAGCCTGTGCTTTATGCCCCTAAACCGTGCGGAGGGTCTTCTTGGAGGAAGAGACCTATGGACTGGGCTTTACAAAATGGGTTTCACCATCAAGAGTCTAAAGAGAAAGCCTAAAGAATGGGAGAAGATCTTTGCCACTTATCCCTCTGATAGAAGACTAGTATCTAGAATATACAAAGAATTTAAAAGGCTTTACACTAAAAAATATATATAACCCAACTAAGAAATGGGCAATTGAACTAAATAGACAATTCACAAAAAAAGTGAAACAAATGGCCAATAAATACATGAAAAAAATGTTCAACATCATTAGCAATCAGGAGAGGCAAATCAAAACTACACTGAGATTGCATCTAATCCCAATCAGAACGTCAATCATCAAGTAAAAAAACAATGAATGTTGGCGAGGATGTATGGGGGAAAATCAGAACTCTTCTACACTGTTAGTGGGATTGCAAATTAGTTCAGCCACTATGGAGATCAGTGTGGAGATTCCTCAGAAAACTGGAAATGGATCCAGCTATACCGCTCCTGGGTATCTTTCCAAAGGGACTGAAATCAGAGAACTACAGTAATAGATGCATACCCATGTTCATAGCAGCACAATTCACAATAACCAAATTGTGGAAGCAACCTAGGTGTCCATCAACTGATGAATGGATTACAAAATTATGGGATATCCACACAATGTAATTCTACTCAGCAATAAAGACGAACAAAATTATATAATTTGCAGGAAAATAGAAGGACCTGGAGAACATTATGTTAAGTGAGATCAGCCAGTCACAGAAAGTGAAGGGCCATATGTTTTCTCTAATATGTAGAAGCTAGGGAGTTATTGGGATACCAGAGGGACTCTAGATATTGGAGGAGAAACCCCAGTGGAGCCAGGGAAGTGGTCTAGGGGAAGGGGAGGGGGAAGAGTGAGAATGAATGAAAGAATTACTACCATCAGCATTCTGTACATATGTGAAAATACCAATGTCAATCTCAGTACTCTGTATGGGGAAGGGGGGAATGGGGATGGAGCGGGGGGGCACCAATTGCTATGTGCATGTATGTCACTGTCAACATGATTTACATTATGATGTGAAACTACCAATAAAAGTATTTAAAAATAAAAAAAACACAAAATGGGTTTCATCACTTCCACTGATGTTATATACTCATGTGAAATTGCCAGTGCCAATCTCAGTATCATGTATGAGGAAGGGAAGGGAGTATAAGATATGCGGGGCGGGGGACTTACCAAGTGCTGTGTGCATGTTTGTCCCTATCACTCTGAACTACATTATGATGTGAGATTACAATGCACCAATAAAAGTGTATATAAAAAAATAAAAATAAAAATGGCTTTCATGCTGGTCATGGTGGTGCACTACTCGAATCCCAGTACTTGGGAGGCTGAGACAGGAGGATCACAGGTTCTGGGCCAGCTTCAGCAACTCAGTGAGACCCTGTTTCAAAATAAAAAATAAAAAGGGCAGGGGGTATAGCTCAGAGGTAGAACACCCCTGGGTTCAATCCCCAGTACCACAAAAAATAAAATGGGTTTCATGCACCTCTCTTTTTCCTTGACTTCTAGAAAAAAATTGGATTCAAATATGTAGCTCCCCAGTAGCAAGTAGGAAGAATTATTATCTTTGGTTTGTACTTATCTCATGCCCAAAGCTTTTTTTTTCTTCCTTCTTTCCTATTTTTATCTTCTCTTTGCTACACGGTTTTCCTTAAAATGTACTTTATCTTGTTATTTTGAGTACATCTTTGAAAGTAAGCTGCTTTCAACTATTTTGTAAACCAAGTGGAGGACAAGTAAATAAATAATTCATGGGATGAAAGTGGATTCCTACTCCACCTATACCTGTGTAGACAGGTAAATGTACATACTGCTTCGCCAATGGCTGGGTTTACTCCTTATCTCTTGTCAGCCCCCTCCTTCAAAGCCTTCTCATTCCTGTGGATGGGACCACTTTCTTCTCCCACTCCACCTGTAGCTCACTAAGGCATTGAGGAGCCCTGATATAGGTCTTGGGGTTTGGGGAAACAAGGAAATCAGGCTGCTGAACCCACTGCAGGTGCGGTCCAGATTTCAGTGCAGGTGCTCCTGATGCCTCTGTCAGGCCACACTCAGAACCTGTCAGAGGTGCCATGTCCCAGTCTGTCCCTTTGCTTAGCTGGACATCGGAGGAGGGTCCGAAGAGGTCCCAGAGAGGGGGACCTTAACTCAAGATGATGACTGGGTCTTTTACATATTTGATGGAAAGGAATTTCAATCATGCATCAGATATTGAGGTATAGACAGCAAAGATTTATTTAGGAAAGCAAGGATTACTCACTGGAAGGGAAAGAGGATGTAGACTGTCTGAAAAGCAACAATGATCACCTCAATCTGGGTTCCTAATATTTATACAGGGACTGAACTAGAGGCGGAGTCAGGGCAGAACCACACAACTTTGCACCAGTCTTCCTTGAGCTTGCAAATTGCCCTTGCACCATGAGACTCCCTGTGGGCAAGGATGTGGTCCCCAGAGGCCAGACCCAGGTCGGCTGGGGTTGCTCACTAGGTGCTTGCTTTGCATTCCAAGGTTCATGGGCAGTTCCCTTTTAAGATTCAGGGTTTTATTTTTTTCCTCCTATGTATCCCCAAAGTTCTATTTCAGCTCCTGCTGGGATTTCCTGCCAAATACCTAAGCTCCTCCTCTATTAGGCTAGCTTGAAGTCTTAGCACCAAACCAAAGACCTTCAGCTGGGTGGAATGTGAGCCCAAAGTGGCACCCAGGAAAAAGCAGGCACAAACTTGGAAGGAGCTAAGGTTGCAGTCAGAGCTGACCTTCAAAATCAGTGGATCAGAATCGAGATGTATCAAGTCACCTGGAGGACAGAGAAGGCTACCAGGCAGAAAAACCAGAACCTGCCATCCTGACTATGTTAGCATTTCTAAAGAAAAATGATTCGCTTGCAGGGGAGTTAGCCAATCATTTTCAATTTTAAAAAGAGAAGGTCAGGAAGTCAAACCAAGGGGCACTGCCTATGGAGAAGATTCAGCCAAACCACTTGTAGAGGGTTGTTTGTTTGTTGCACTGGGGATTGAACCCAGGACATTCTACCTCTGAGCTATACTCCCAGCCCTATTTTATTTTTTATCTTGAAACAGGATATCACTAAGTTGCTGAGAATCTAGCTCAGTTGCTGAAGCTGGCCTTGAACCTGAGATCTTCCTTGTCTCAGCCTCCCAAGTACTGGATTATAAGTGGGTGCCACCACGCCTGGCTAACAACTTGTAGTATTTACAACCCAATTGGTAGGACTGTGCCTACTATGCTGCAATTGAGATGTCTTATTCAGATGTCATGAAACATTTCATGTGTCCATTTCTCCTTGTACCCACTCCACTACACACACACACACACACACACACACACACACACACACACACACGAGTAGGATTTAGCTTTCCCAGCAGGTCAGTAGGCTTTCAAGGAAAGCAGGAGCTTATGCTAACAGAAGAATTCCAATCCTGCAAAATCTGATCTAGCACGTTAACAATTTGGCCTCCGAGACCTCCTTCCATCTCCTGAGCACAGTTGACCCAGGGAGGCTGCCCCTGAGTCATGGGTACACTGCCAGACATATCTACTCCCAAAGCAAATGTCTATGTCTACAAGTAGGCAGGATTATGGAGAAATCACCAAGGAAGTGAATAGCAAATTGTGAGAGTCGTTGGCAGATGAGCCACTTGGGGTCTCTGGGTGGATCATGAAACTTTCAAGAGGGGCGCATTTTCTCACATTTGACATCCCATTTATCCTGGTTCCTCCCGAAGCTGCCACCCACAGGAGAGGATGTCTGACTGACCCCCTTGCTGGGACACCTGCTCCCCTCCTGCCGCCACAGACCTCACTAGCCTGGTGTCTCATTGGCACCAGCTCTCTGCCTGGACTAGCCACCACAGTACCCGGGAAGCTAGCACACCTTGGCAGGTGAATCCCATGGAACTGGGCCACCGTGGTGAGGACAGTTGCCGGTGCCCAAACCTTCTCCATCCATTTGCCCCACAGCTTCCCCTCCCACTCGGCTCCCTGGCCACGCCCACCCCACCCAGCTCAGACAAGAAATGGAGACTGTCACCTGGCATGACTCACATGTTAAAACTTCATACCCTACTACAGAGCCTCCCTCAAATTGGATCAAGAGGCAAGAAGGACGAACTGAAAGAATATGGGTTTACTACAACAAATATTTTATGTTTGGCTATCCCACCGGCAAAGATCCTTTTATATTCACTTGTTGAGGGGGCAGGTAAACAGGAATATTCACACACTGCTATGGGGATTAAAAATTCCAAATTGAAATATTGAAATATTGCCAAATTGAAATATTGCCAATATTGAAATGTCTTTAAACCCCAAATCTTTAAAACCCAAATGTACTTTAAATCATCAATCCTACTTCTAGGGATTTGTACTAAGGAAGTAAAGATATATACAGAGATTAAGCTACAAAGATGCTTATTGTAGCATCTTTTATATTAATGAAAAGCTAGATATTTTTAACTTTTTTTTTTTTTTTGGTGGTGCCAGGGATTGAACCTAGGGGCATTCTACCTCCGGGATACAACCCAGCCCCATTTTTTATTCTTTTATTTGGAAACAGGGTCTCACTAAGTTGCAGAGAGCCTCACTAAGTAGCTGAGGCTGACGGCAAACCCAGATCCTTCTGTTTCAGCCTCCCAAGTACTGGGATTACAAGTGTGTATCACCACCCCCAGCTATGAAAAGCTAGATATAAGCTAAGATTGGTTAAATAGTACATTCATTTAATTAAATACTATGCAGTCTTTTAAAATGATATAGAAGCCAGGCGTGGTGGCACATGCTTGTAATCCCAGTACTTGGAAGGCTTAGACAGGAGGATTGTAGGTTCGAGGACAACCTCAGCAAATAGTGACAGTTTCACCAACCTAGAGAGACCCTGTTTCAAAATAAAAATAAAATAGGGCCGGGGGTGTAACTTGGAGGTAGAATGTCCCTGGGTTCAATCCCCAGTGCCACAAAAATGAATAAATAAATAAATAAAATAAAATAAAGTGATATAGAAAACATTTATAGACCCAAAAATACCATCTATGAAAAAATAATCTCAAAAAACATACCACTAGTTCTTAAATCTGAATGGTAGAATTCGTGGATAATTTTTATTTTTCACTTGCTTATCAGCATTTTCTCATTTTTAAACAATATTATGAATTACTTATGCAATAAAACTAAAATAGAATTTACTTTTTTTAAAGGATGTAGATTTGATATTTATACAGATTTGGGTTCAAATCCCAGGTAGGCCACTGATCAGCAGAGGGACTGTGGAGACTTTACCTACACCCCAAACCTCAGTTTGGATATGCAAAGTAGCAGTTTCCTCATGAGGTGGTTGTGGGGTTTAAGTGGAAAAGCATCAGTAAAGGGCCTGGTCCTGAGTAGATAGACAAGAACATTTTTTCTTTTCCTTCCTGATGTCCACAGAGTAACAGTTCACAAGGACAGAAGAGTGAAATACACATCCAATCATGTCAAATGTAGATTCAGAAAATTAATACCCATATTTAATGCTCCAGTCTTAATTTTCTCTGCTCTGACCTTGACCACATGCGTCTCAGCGGCTGAGACTCATGCCCATTATTAGCAGTACAATCAGTCAGGCTGCGTTACCCAGCCCCACCAGCAGGTGGGGCTAGTCTCTACCCTGTGTCCATACGCCTGGCACACCTACTCATGGGGCATCAGACAGCACCCCTTAAAAGGTGACCCCATCGAAACTTACTGCAAACATCTGGTACCCTCCTCTCTCAACCCTGCCTACTCCCACCTCAATCCAGTTCCTGTTGGCAGCTCCCCACCCCCCACATACAGTCTTATATTAACTACTTTGGAATGGAACTTCCTCATTCATAAATTTCATTATCAATTGGGAATCAAGCTGGGGTTTCCCTGCCTTTTCCCAGCTTCTCATTCATTCAATCATTAAACTTTATGACCACCTCGTTGATGCTAAGCATTGTGCTAGGATCCAGAGATGAATCTCAGACAGACCCTTCCTGGGGAGGTCTCACTGACTGGTGGGGAAAATAGACTGTCACACTATACTGTTATAATAACTATTATCACTGCAATGTGGATATAACACTTATTAGATGCCAAGACCTGTTCTAAGCATTATGTATATATGAAAATCCATACTTGATTCTCCCGATTTTCCTTTATAAGATAGGTTAAAAATGGCTTTTATTTTATAAGAAAGTGAAGCACAGAGAAGTTAAGAAACTGGTCCAAGACAGCGCAGTCGGTAAATGGCAGAAGCCAAATTTGAAATGAGGCTTCTTTACACTTTTAAAAATGAAAACTCCAAAGAGCTCTTGTTTACATGGCTGATATCTAGTGATATTTACCTTATTAGAAATTAAAATTTAGAAATGTTATATATATTTATTAATTGTTATAACAATAATAAACCCATTATAAATTAATCTAAATTACACATCTTTAAATGAAAAAAGTTATATAAAAGTTGATGAGAAAATTAGCTTTGTTTCACATACTTACAAATCTCTTCAATGTCTGGCTTATTAGCAAGCAAAGTAGATTCTCATATCTTCTGTGCTCATTCTATTGTGATTTGTTATTTGGTTGAAGTATAGGAAGAAATCTGGTCTCATACAGACATGGAGTTGGAAAAGGCAGGGGGTATTTTAGAAGCCTATTCAAACAATTGTGGACAATTCTTCTTTGATAGTGCCCTAAAACTTGACAACTGGTAGTTTCTTAAATGCTCACTCCAAAGTGAAATCTGGAAACCAACTGCTATGGTTTGAATGTTTGTGTCCCCTTCCAAAATTCACACTAAAATTTAATCCTCAATGTGACAGTATTAAGAGGTGGGATTAGTGACCTATTGAAGAAGAATTAGTGACCTTACAAAAGGGGTAGAGGAAACTTGGTAGGGCCTTTTTGGCCCTCTGTATTAGTCGGTTTTCTATCACTATAACAAATACCTGAGAAAAACATTGTAAAAAGTGAAAAGGTTTATTTTGGCTCAGCATTATGGAGGTTTTAGTCCGTGGGCGGTTGTCACCATTGTTTTGGGACCTGTAATGAGACAGCACATCACAGTGGGGAGCATGTAGCAGAGAAAACACATTCACCTCACAGCCAGGAAGTGAAAGAAAGAGAGTAGAAAGAGCTGGGTGGGTCCCACTATATCCTAATGACCTAAACACCTCTCACTAGGCCCCTCCTCTTTAAATGTTCCACCACCTCCCTGTAGCACCACAGGTTGGGAACCAAGACTGTAGCACACCACCTTTGCGGAACATTTAAGATCTCAACTGCAGTGCCCTCCTACCTTTCACACAGCATTCGAGGTGCCTTCTTAGAAGCAGAGAGCAGACCTCAGCAGCACTGAATCTGCTGGTAACTTGATCTCGGACTTCCCAGCCTCTAGAACTATGAAAAATTCATTTCTATTATTTAAAAATTACCCAGCCTATGATATTTTATTATAGCAGCAAGAGCGAACTAAGACATCTGTTTACAATGAAGGATATGTTTTCCAAAATTCCAATTTTTGCATTTGAACTCATATTTTATTGTTAGCAAAAAAATTATAACTTTTTTCCCTTGATATGACAGCCTCAATTTCATCAATTTCTTCTCTCTCTCCCTCTCCCTCTCCCTCTCTCCTTTTCTCTCTCTCTCTCTCTCTCTCTCTCTCTCTCTCTCTCTCTCAAATAATCTGCCAAGGCCAAAGTAACCAGTATGTCTGCAAGTCATTCTTTCAAAGGAAAATGGCCAGGTGTGGTGGTGTATGCCTGTAATCCCAGTTCTTGGGAGGCTGAGACAGGAGGATAGAAGGTTAGAAACCAGTAGCATTCGGTAACTTATAGAGACCCTGTTTCAAAATAAATAATAAAATGGGGCTAGGAGTATAGCAAGGTAGAATACCCCTGGGTTTGATCCCCCAGTAGCCCCCCACAACCACACACACACAAAATGGATAGTTCAACTCACAATGCAAACAATCACTCCAGCTTTTCCTCAATCTACCACGGTACTTTGGTAGATGACAGAAATGCTTTATACATATCACACAAATCATTAAAAAGACAGGTGCTAACAGGGCGTGGTGGCGCACGCTTGTAATCCCAGTACTTGGGAGGCTGAGACCGGAGGATCACAAGTTTGCAGCCAGCCTCAGCTACTTAGTGAGGCCTCTGCAACTTAGTGAGACCCTGTTTCAAAAATAAAGAATAAAAATACGGCTGGGGGTGTAGCTCAGAGGTAGAATGCCCCTGGGTTCAATCCCCAGTACCACAAAAAAAAAAAAGACAGGTGCTCAGAATTTATATATATTAACTTTGGTTATTTTTATTTCCTCATTAAGGACATTTCTAAGTAAAACCTTTTTTTTTTTAACTGTACATATGCGGTGGTGAATAATTCAATGATAACAACACTTCCAGTTCGGTACCTTAGTTCAAACAAAAGCACTAGCCAGGTGTGGTGGTGCACGTTTGTAATCCCAGTACTTGGGAGGCTAAGACAAGAGGATCGCAGGTTGGAGGCCAGCCTCAGCAACTTAGTGAGGCCCTCCACAACTTAGTGAGACCCTGTTTCAAAATAAAAATAATAAAATTGGGCTGGGGATGTAGCTCAGAGCTAGAATGCCCCCGGGTTCCATCCCCAGTAACACAAAAAAAAAAAGCACTAGTGGTTTTACCCACTGATTTTTTTTATAATATCAGTTCAACCATCAACCCAAAGAAAAGGGAAAATAACATCTTAGTAGTATTAGAAAAATAACTGATCTCATGAACCCCTAAAAGTATGTCAGGTTGTCCCAAGGTCCCTTAGACCACACTTTGAGAACAATGACTCTACGTGAAACTCTCTGGGGTGAACCCAGGGATACAAGAGCTTCCTTACTGACCAAAGCCCAGACCCAAGTTCAGAACACGTGCACCTCTGTGAGCTGCCTGGCCCTGGCCGGCCCCTGCCCGCATCGCCAAGAGTCCCTTGAATTCCAAGTTCTGACGTAGATGGATCACTAACAACCACACATCCCCAAAGTCATACCCAACCTAGGCTAGACAAACCTCAGTTCACCTCACCCCCATAGACACTGATTCAACTTCTGGCCCCTCAAGAAAAGTGAGAGGGGATCTTTGGGTGACTGGGAATGAACGTACCATATGACCCAGCAATAGCACTTCTAGATATCTACCCAAAAGAATGGAAACCAAACTACCAGACTAATGCATGTGTATCTATGTTTATAGCTGCACAATTCACAATTGCCAAACTATGGAACCAGCCAAGATGTCCATCAACTGATGCATAGATTAAAAAACTATGGGATATGTACACAATGGAATTTTACACAGTCATAAAGAAGAACAAAATTACATCATTTACAGGGAAATGGATGGAATTAGAGAATATTATGCTAAGTGAGATTAGTCAGACACAAAGAATGAAAAGTCAGATGCTCTTCCTAATATGCGGAAGCTAGGGAGAATAGGGCATAGGAGGGACTCCTATGATGGAGAAAACCTTAGATGAGTAAAGAAGGCGACCTAACTGAGGGAAATGGGAGGGGGGAAAAGGGAAACACCCTAATGTACAGAATGTGCATAAATAAACTTATAAAAGTCAACTAACTACATAGCCGGGCGTGGTGGTGCACGCTTGTAATCCCAGTACTTTGGGAGGCGGAGACCGGAGGATCCGGGTTCACGGCCAGCCTCAGCTCTTGCTCTCTCTCTCCCTGTCTCTCTCTCTCTCTCTCTCTCTCTCTCTCTCTCTCTCTCTCTCTCCTTAGTGAG
>PVJS01016966.1:0-36788 GCA_004027185.1 Glis glis | reverse complement strand
TCTCTCCCTCTCCCTCTCTCTCTCTCTCTCTCTCTCTCTCTCTCTCTCTCTCTACTTAGTGATGCCCTCCGCAACTTCGTGAGACCCGGTCTCAAAATAAAGTATAAAAATAGGGCAGGGGGCATAGCGCGGAGGTAGAACGCCCCTGCGTTCAATCCCCAGTACCGCAAAAAAAAAAATTAATAAAATAAAATAAAATATCCAAAATAAAGCCCGGACGAAAAAAAAAGAATATAAAAATACAGTAAAAGGAAAATATGGAACATGTTCAAATGTTTTAATGTGTATATAAAAGGAAGACAGAAATAATGGGGCAGAAGAGACAATAGCTGAGAATCAGTCTACAGATCAGTAAATCCCAAGGAGGATAACCTCAAAGAAAATCACAGCTGGAATATCACAGTAAAACAGCTAAGAACTGAAAACAGAGAAAAATCCCAAAAGAAGCAAGGAGAAAGGGACATATTGCCTTTATAGGAAGCACAACTGACAGCTGACTATTTAACATACATGATGAAAGCCAGAAGATGAAGACACCTTTAAGTTACCAAAAATGATTGCAAGCTGTTACTCTGTATCTAGCAAAGAATATGTTTTGGAAATGAAGGCAAAATAAAGATGTTTTCAGAACACAAAAGATGATGGAATGGAAATTTCACATTTCAGACAGACAAAAAATTAAATTATCGAAGACAAAAACTTGGGACTGTAGGAGGGAATATGGAACAATGGAAAGGATAGCTCTAAGAGTAATAATAAATGTTGATTACATTTTTGCCTCTTTATAAGTCTGAGAATGTCTGAATTATTGGTAGCTTTCTTTAAAATGTAAGGTTCTTCATGCTTGTTCATCCTCAGCATGGGGTTCTAGTCATCAATTCCGGAATAGTAGGAGAATAATAGTAAGTCTCCTGCGATAGTAGCCTTCAAAATACATGATAGTAATTTACAATAAATAGCAAACCAATGAGAAGTACAATATGTTCCTAAAAATGAGGATGAAGAATGACTCATTCCAGGGTCTAGGCTCCATGAAGGAGTGGATTCAAGTTGGGCTTGAAGAACAACTGAACTGTGGATGGAGGAGAGGCTATTTCGTACAGTAACTGCAGTCACAATGTAATTTTGAGGCAGTGACTACAAAAGCAAGAAACTGGATGCGTCAAATGAAATGAAAACGTTAAACCTGAGTGATAAGGAAAATAATAATATAATTTGCCAAATCAAGGACACCTGGCAGGAGAATTAGTAGTACAATAACAATTTCAGTTTGAGATATGTTTGATTTTAAGTGATGGCAATGAATAGATTTAGTAGACAGAAGATGCTAATGGAATACAGAGGCAAGGTCAGGGCTAGAATGGATCAATTTGTAACTTTATAAGACACATCCTCATTTTGTAAAGTGGCTAATCCAAATCAAATATTTTAGAAATGTGTGTTCTCCTGGAAGCACTATTCTTGCTATTTTAAACTTACAACTTCAAATAAGACTGAAAAAAGAATGATATTTCCGTTGGTCACTTTTTATAATCCTACTCAGTAACCACCTTTGTAGGACAAGAAGAGGGCTTATTTAAAAATAGCCTGATAGCCTGAATTTTTTATTTTAGAATGAGTCACTAATGTATGAGTCACCATGGTTGATTAAATATAGATTCAAATTAGTGGTTATTCATTCTGTAGAATATGAATATCAACACATCCTTATTCAAGAGAAACTAAAATTTCAGGCAAAATGAACACTTAAAGACTTCTGGATATTGATGATCTTATCACTCTAGCAGGGAAGAAATAAAAGATATAGTATTTTTGCTTTGCATATGCTATTTTAGGTACTTAAAATTAATGACTAAAGAGATTTTTAAAAATAAAGGGTCATTTTTTTCTGTGTGAAATTAAACCCATTGACATCTAATTTAGACAGCAACATACAATCACCTAAGTAGATTTATTTTTTATGATGCTTTTATTTAGGTGGTATTGAGAATAATTCTCTTCAAAATATTCATTATCTTATTAATAATAAAGCATGAAACAATAGTATTAAGTTGAGATTTTAAGGGAACATGTGTAAGTGTTATGTACAATGACCTCAAACATTTTCTACTACTCATGCTCAAAGACCTGTATGGAAATATATTCTTAAATAGTAATATCTACATAATTTCTAATTAGCATCTAATTATTTTGGATCATCTAAAATTTAGAACATGCAAAATAAAACATAAAAATTAAAATGTATACACTAATAAAATGTTTATTCACATTTTTCTTCAAAGGGAGTGACTCTCTAGCTATTCATTATCTTTCCCTATATGTAGAGAATGAGGGTCTTTCCAGTCATAGTAGTCTAGTCCAATAGCCAATGACAAGCCACAGTCACTCAAAAGAAAATGGGAGATGACAGTCCAGGGGAACATTTCTACATGATCTTTGGATTTAGCCATAAAAAAGTGCATCAATCAGGAAAATATTAGTCCAGAAGCAGTAAACAAAGAAAATAGCAACTTATAGTTTAGTAGTTTATTTTGACTCATATAAAAATTTTAAAAATTGGAGGTCAATGATGCAGAGTGACACAGGTACACAAAGACATTCATCTTCCTGACCTGCTAACTCTTAACTTTTAATCATGGTCATTTGATGACTGTTATAGTTCTAGGCACCACATTACTTTTTGAGGCTTAAAAGTGAGGAAAGAGGGAGGCCAGTGCACAGAGTACTGAAATCTTGCTCCAGTCATGGGAAATAACCAGGGCTCTATACTGAGCACTGCTCCAGCCCCACCTGAAAAACAAATATGACAAACAAGAGCCAAAATAAACCACTTCCAAATAACAGTATTGCAAAATAAAGCTCAAGAAAATATATAGGTGTTACAATTTGGATCTTAAATGTCCCCCCATATTGAAGGCTTGGCCCCAGGTGCAGCAGTGTTCAGAGGTGGGACCTTTGGGAGGTGACTGAGTCATGAGGACTCTCACCTCAGGAACAGATTAATTCATTTATGGATTCATAACTTCATGAGCTATTTGAGGGTAGAAACTTTAGGAGGTGGAGCCTAGTTGAAGGAAAGAGGTCACAGGGCAGGGGGGCCATGGCCTTGAAGGGTAGATTTTGTCACTGGTCCTTTCCTCTCACTCTCACTCCTTCTGCTTCCTGGCCACCATGAAGTAAACACCCTCATCCCACCCCATGCTCCCTGCCATGACACTCTGCCTTGCCACAGTTCTACAGGCAATGGAGGCAGTAGACTACAGACTGAAACCTCTGAAGCCACAAGCCAAAGTAAATCTTTCTTTTTAGTCCCAGCTGCTCAGAGGACTGAGGCAGGAGGACTGTTTGAGGCCAGGAGTTTGGAACTAACCTGGGCAGCATGGCAAGACCCAATGTCAAGAAAAAATAATGTTTAGCCTCCAATGAAAACTTACCAGGAATTCAAAGAAGTAGCAGAACATAATAGGTATGTGTGTCTGTGTTTGGGGGGAGATTACAATCAAATGGGACTGAACTAGAACTAACTATTAGCATATAAGAACATCAAAAGTCATTAAAACCATATGGCATGTGTTCATAAAGTTAAGCAGAGATATGGAAGATTAACAAAAAGACCCAAATCAAACTTCTGCAGATGAACATTACAGTATGTTAGATAACAAATACACTGCATGAGATTAATGGCAATTTAGACTTAGAAGAAAACAGTGAATTTGAAAATAGCAATGAAAACTATATAAAATGAAACAAAAATAGAAAATAGAATTTTAAATATGTAGAGTAAGACAGTAAGCTGTTGAATAACTAAGATTTACATGCTTGTAATTGGAGTCCTCTAAAAATGAGGTGCAAGAGAGAGACCAAAAAATATTTGAAGAAATAATGTCTGATTTTTCCAAACAATTATTTAAAAAATGGTAAACCCGAGGATCTGAGAAACTCAATAAAACCCAGGCACAAGTAAGCTACCCAAGGCATATTATCATCACAACCAGTGAAAGATAGTCTTAGAAACAAAGAGGTTACATATAGAGGAACAAAGATAAAGGTAAGAATAGATTCTTATCAAAAACAATAAAAGTGATAAGACAGGAAGAGGAGAGGAGCATCCTTTAAAGTACTGAAAGAAAATATGTTAACCTAGAATTCTAAACCCCTCAAAAACATTTTTTAAATGAAGGTAAAAGAAAGATTTTTTCAAATATACAAATTGGGAAATAATTCATTAAGAAGAATAAAAATTATATATGATGGAGAAATAGAGCCAAGTAAATAAATGAAGAACACTGAGAATATAATTATATGGATAATTATTTAAAATATTTTTCATGTTTGAATATCATTAAGATATAACTGTTTAAATAAAAAGAATGTCATATGGGATATAAAAGTATGAAAACAGCAGAAATGTTGAGAGTAGAGGAATAGAAATATACTACTATAAAATTCTTATACTACATATGGAGTATTATATCACTTGAAGGTATATTATCAAAACTTAAAAGACATATACTATACATCATAAAGTTGGAATTAAAATAAAACATTATAGCTCCAATAAACCAACAAGGGACATAAAATGAAAACAAAATATTAACATACAGGTTGAGCATCCTTACTTTTTTTATTGGTGTGATGTAATTGTACATCATAGTGAGAGTCATAGTGATATATTCATGTATGCACATCTCTTGGTCTGTTTCCTTCCCCAAACCTCCCTTTTCCCTCCACTCTTCCTTTCCCCGGTCCCCTTCAACTACTCTACCAGTATCTCTCCTCCTTTCTGTGAGATCTCTTTTCTTTCCTATTTCTCTTTAGCTTCCACATATAAGAAAAAATGTGTGGCCCTTGATTTTTTTATTCTAGATGATCTTACTTAGTATGAGAGCATTCATAGTTTGAAAACTGAAAGTCTGAAATGCTCTTAAATCCAAAATTTCTTGAATGTCAACACAATTCTCAAAAAGTTCCATATTTTAGAGCATTTCAGATTTTGAATATTCAGACTAGAAATGCTCAACCACGAAACTATATGCAAATATTCCAAAATCTGAAAAACTCTAAAAACTGGAACACTTCTGTGGATACTCAACCTGTAGTCCAAAAGAAGGCAGAAAAATACCAAAAATCAGATGGGATAAATAAACAAATTACATGATAATAGATTTAAATTGTATCATATTAGTAACAGCATAAAAAAGGGTATAAATACCCTAATGGAAAGTCAGAGAGTCTCAGATTGGTTAAATTTAGAAAAAAAAATAAGACTACTACATGCTGCTGTATTCGTCAGGGTTTAGAGAGGGAAGCATAACCAGGACACACATCTAGATATGTAGATATCTATATCTATGGGTAATTATTTGAGATATATTTGTATATGCACAGACACACGAGAGAGAGAGAGAGAGAGAGAGAGAGAGAGAGAGAGCAAGAGCGCTCAAATAATTACTATAAACCGTTGTAGGACTGGTTAAGTAAGTCTAAAATCTATAGGTCAGGCACTTAGGAAAGCAAGGACATAATCAATATGAAACTCCATGGGCACAGACCAACACTATTGGTCATGGATAGAATATCTTCTTTTTCTAGAGAAAGCTTCATTTCTGCTTTTAAGACCTTTCAACTCTGAATCAAGCCAACTTAGATAATACAGAATTATGTCCCTTAAAGTTCACTAATTAGGAACTATAAATGTAGCTTAGTCAAGCTGATAATTTATGGAACAGCTAAATCAGTACATAAGGAGAAATGTAAGGTATTAAATTCCTACATTAAAAATGGATAAAGGCTTTAATGATCTCAGCTAAGGTTTAAGAAACCAGAAAAAAAGAGCAAATTAGCAAAACAATAATAAGAAAAGAGTAAAGATCATAATGGAAATCAGTGCAATAGAAGATAGGAAAACACTTGAGAAAAATCAAGGAAACCAAATATTGATAGATTGAAAAGATTAATAAAAATGAATCAGTCTACTAATATTGATCAGAGGAAAAAGGAGAGAAAAATAAATTACTAATGTCAGAAATGGAAGATATGACATCACTGCAGGTTCTGTAGATGTTAGAATAATTTAAAGGGGAAAACATAAAGAACTTTATACCAAGAAACCTGACAATTGAGTTGAAAGAAGCATGCTGCTGACAATTTGGATATACCAAAGAGAAGCCATAAATTGCTTCCTTTAAATAAAATGATAAAAGCTCTCAAAAGGAATATAAATCATATGCTGAGGTTGCTAAGATCTACAATACAGTAAGATATTTTGACAAAGAGAAAGACCAAATTTATATAACTTTTATTACAGTGCATTATTGTAATTGTTCTATTTTAGCATTAGTTATTAATACCTACTATGTCAAAAGTATAAATTGAACTTTATCATTGATATGTATAAATAGACAAAACCATATGATATATAGGGTTCAGTACTATTCACAGTTTGTTTCATGAACCTGCTAGAGGTCATGGAATATATTCCCCCAAGGATAAAACATGGACTACCATATATCATATTCAAATGTAGTTTATCTGAGAAATGCAGGGCTTAACATGTAAAAATCAAGGTAGGGTAATTATATGTAACATAGGCTAACTATATGTAACAATTATGTGCTATGTATTTCAAAAAGCTAAATGAACAGTTTTATTCACCATAAAAAGATAAATGTTTTGAGACAGATATGTTTAACCTAATTTAACCACTACACAATGTACACATGTATCGAACACATCACATGGTACTCCATTAATACATACAATTTTATGGTTTTATTTATCAGTTAAGATAAATTTAAAAATAAAATACTTTCATATAAAAATAAAAGCCTTAATTGGCTACCCATTATTCATAGGCAAAGGGGCATTCTACCTCTGAGCTACACCCCATCCCTATTTTTTTATTCTTTATTTTGAAACAGGTTCTCACTAAGTTGCGGAGGGCCTCACTAAGTAGCTGAGGCTGGCCTAGAACCTGTGATCCTCCTGTCTCAGTCTCCCAAGTACTGGGATTCCAAGCATGTGCCACCACACCTGGCCAAATGCTCAAGTTTCTTAATTCCTGACTTTGGCTTACCTCTTTAGGCACATGCTTAAGCCTTCCTTAACTAATCCCATTAATCCCATGCATACTGAGTTCCTTTAAAGTCTTCAAAGACCCCTAGCAATGCACTTTAATATTAGAATTAGGTGGTCATACATTAGGAATAGGCTATAGAGACTCGTGGAGGGTGTCATGACAAGACAAATATGCAAAAAGGAATTATGAACTCTACTTTGGATTTGAAACTTTCAAAATTTCTATCCCTAGCCAAATATTTGACTCTTTCAGCTACTCTACTATTCCTTCAATTAATTTCTTTTTCACTTGCTATTTCTATTTTGTAAAACCAAATGAGGCTTACAATTCATAATACCCAAATTATGGAACCATCCCAGGTGTCCATAAACAGATGAATGGATCACAAAATTATGGAATATGCACACAATGGAATTCTACTTAGAAATAAAGAAGAATGAATTATGTCATTTGCAGAAAAATGGATGGACCCGGGGGACATTATGTTAAGTGAGATTAGCCAGTCACAGAAAGTGAACAGTTGTATCTTTTCTCTCATATGCTGAAGCTAGGGAGTAATTGGGATATAAGAGAGACTTTAGATAATGGAGAAGAAACTTCAGTGGAGCAAGGGAGATAGTTTATAGGAAGACCTGGGGAGGGAGATGGAAAATTAATGAAGAAAACACTTCCTCTGATATTACATACATATGTGAGAATACCAATGCAGATCTCAATATCCTGTATAGGGAAAGGGGGGAGTGGGAGAGAGCAAGGGGAAAGCCCACCAAGTGCTGTGTGCATATATGTCACTATCAGTATGGACTACATTATGATGTGAGACTGTAATGCACCAATAATTTATAAAAATTAAAAAATGGAAAAAATAAAGTGAATAAAATCTATATGAAATAAAATATTTTATCTATTTAAAGCTGATCATTTAAATACAATACTTTATTTTAATAGTGACATTGGGTTTAACATATACAGTGCCCTAAGTTTTAACATGTTTGATTAATTTGCCATTGCATAGAGCCATCAAAACAGAAAGACCTTATCCAAAGGAAATAAGGAAAATCTGGGCATATAGTTTTACCATAAATAAAAACACTTGTAAATTGGAAAGGAAAACTAAAAAGAAGAAAATGACAACACAGAGAAAGAGAGAATGTTCCACACTGAGTATTAAAAATAGATAACATGAAATCAAAGAATTCCCAAATGGAAAACCATTATCCACACTAACTTTTCTATGAAAAAGTTTCTGATCTGTATTCACATGGTTTCCAGGAAATAGTTACATTCACAAACATGATACTACCCCCATCACAAGTTACTGGTCCAGAATCAATTAAAAAAAAGAAACTGGGCCATTCATAGGGTTTCTTTCAGACTCATTTGAACAATAGACAGATGAGCAACTTAACAAAATGGGGCATAAAGGTCCTTTCCCTGAAAAATTTGGAACTGGGGATATGGAATTTTAATTAGTTTCTGCCTTTATGCCTGAATATGTGATATATAAAATGCAGAAGTAATTGGAAGCCCTGTCCAAACTACCGATTGAGGGAGAAAAGAGAAAGCCAGTCTTTAATGAAAGAATAAAATAAAACAAAAATGAAACAGATTTAGAATAAATGTATAAAGTAGAGAAAGAGGTGAATCTCCTGTCAGAGGCAAAAATGAACTACCCCCTGTATTCCATGAGATTCTCGTTAATACTATAATAAAATTTCCCACTTTTCTTAGCCAGTTGTAAGTCCGTTTTTGTTTCTTGAAACTATGGTATATAATATATTACATATAATAGATGCTTAGTAAGTGTGTGTGGAAAAGGAAATAATTATGAAATGGAAAATTGAAAGAAAGCTTATTTGCATGAATCCTATTGCCCAGTAATCATATATTAAAAACTTCAAAGACACATGGGTTAGTCCTTAAAACATAAAATAAAACTGACAACAAGCTTAAGCACTTCTTTATCATTGTTTAATTTCATTGAAGAAAAAGGAGAAACAATATATATAAGATACATAAGCATTCAACCAAGAAAAGTCAAATAAAATTCAAACTACTATTACCTTCATCTAAAATTCTAGCAAAAATTCATCTTTTATGTGTATGATCTCATTAATTAACTATACAAATCTAACAGCTTATCAAGAAGTAAAAGCTTCTAAGTTGTGATTGAAAGGAGCAACTGAGTAAATTGACACTTAAAGTCTAAGAAATAAAATGTTGCAATAGAAGCTGCCTCTTCCATGTGACAGTGAGTTTTTCACTTAATTTTGACTTGTCTGGCTTAGTGTTTAAAAAACAGGATGGCTTTTGTCTTAAATTGTTCTCTAAAGATCTATAGCAAAAATTATGCCTATTCTTTTGAATGTGAAATTTTATAAAGGAAATTAAGTGTTTTTGTGCTGTAACTAGAAGCATTACAAGAACAACAACAAAATAAATCTGATTCTGAATTTATCCTCTGATTAAAAAAGTCTTAAGGATATGACTGATATGTATGCTGAGTATACCAATAAATGAATGAATAATTACAGAACTATATTATTTAAGGACTGATTAATTTTTTAATGTCTAAATAATGCTGGGGCCACTAAAAGGTCTAATCCAATTTATACATTTTCAGATAAGGCAGACAAACTGAAATGTGGCAGTACTATTTTAATTCAAATCAATAATTTTTAAAAGTCTTTAATTTTTAAAAGTCTTAATTTTTTTCTTAAATTTATGAAGGTAATTTTACTTTTTACAATATATTAGTATCTTAATCATCATTTCATTCCCATCAGAATTTCTACTCTAACAAAGGGACCAATATTTTAGATGAAGATTTAAAACACTTGTTCATATTTCTGTTTTTAAAAAAATTTTCAATATAAACATTTAAGTTGGCATAGGATGTATGAGTAAAAGAGCAAATTTAAAACATTTTTCCTATCATCAGTTTATACCAACTTAAAACAAAACAAGACACATCCTTACGTTTAACCAATTATTTTCTTGGAAAATTGGAATCTATTTACTAAAATACATGCCAGTTTCCCTTCCCCAAAAAGAACACTGAGTGCTGTTTATCGGGTGAATAAACCCTTCCTTAAAAATAATGAAAAACTTAGTCCTCAAAAACTTTCATATTAAGATGATATAGGATCTTTCAAGCAAATCAGATAAATGTATTTTAAAACTGTTATTCATTATGCCAATGCCATGAAACACAATCAATTTCCAAACTGTGATTTACATGCAATTTAAAACGTTTTTCTGTTATATGCCTACTTGGTAGCACTCTTTCTCTTTTAGCTTTAAGAATAAAAATTACAGAGAGATGGAAAGCAAGCAAAGATTAATAGGATCCAACTTCAATGGTTTGATACTTTCTCAGTTGCTAAAATAAATCAACAAATAGGTCAAGAAAGCCACCGTCTCATCTTAAAAGCATCAACCATAGAGCATAATGGGATTTATGCATATGAAAGTCGCAGGCTGCAAATGCCAGCAGACAGCACATTGTCATTTAATAGGAACAAAAGCAGCACCACTGCCCACTCCATAATACAAATTAAATGTAAGATCACAGCTATGTTAAAGGCTTGCCTAAAAGGATAATAAATTTAACTCTAGTAGAATTGTAATCTTTGATTTTTCACTAGAGTTAATATATTCAGTCAAAACTATTACTTTAACAATCTATGTGTAGAATTCACTTACCAACAATGATGAATGTGTTTATCTATAGCCTATTTTTTCTCATAATAAAATCCATCCATTACAGTACCTCTAGGCATGTGCAAACAAAATTAAAGAAAACCCTATGTCTTCCCAACAGACAAAAATTAAAATGAGGGCTACATTGGATACCAAATTCATTTTGAAGCCAGATCAATGTAATTGTAATGAAGAATTTGATCTATTCACTTTAGCATTTCTAAAATGGCCACGACTCCCCAGAGAAGTTAGGGGATGGGGATTCTAGCCAGTAAAACACAATCTCAAAGCAGTTTTAACACTGAGGAAAAAAAGAATTTAAGCTTTCAATTCAAAGCTTTAGATGAAAATTTTGAATCTGAGAATATTTTGGAAAACTTTTTCTTTGACACCTTTCTTTATATATCTGAGCATCATCCTTTCTCACCAGAAACAAGCAAGGTGCCTTTCACCTCTATAAATCTCACTTCAGATTCCTCATCTACTTCTAGTGCCACATAAATTCTCTAAATAATCCTTCCTTTCTCCCCCTAGACAACCCCCACAAATTCTTTAGTTTTACAAGGTGTTAAGAAACATACATATATGATTAGATTATTTTGTATGAATATGTGAAGGGCTGTCATCATTTCTACCATTGATAGGACTTACTATTCAAGGGAGGCTCCCTAAATGAATCTCTTTAGAAAAATGTGCTATGTATGGGGCCTCCATGTTCACCTCTAATCATTATTGCTCACTAAATATACAGAAAATCTTCTCCAAACATTCTATTTAAACCTGGGCCAAGGTGCTAACTTGGTCTCTTTTTTTTAACTAAATAGGTTAAAATTGATTTTTTTAAAAAAACCCTTAAAGACATGGAGTTGAGACAAAACTACATGGTTAACTAAAGGCCAGAGAATCAATCTTGAATGTCTAACTTATGGTTTAGTGTCATGGAAATTTGATCTGCCTTAATGTTTATTCTCCATTTGTCCATATATAACACTAAAAGAATCTCATATTGGATTTCTAATTGTGATATCACATTTTATTGTTATAACAGCTCTACAAGGTACACATTATTATACTTGTTTTATATGAAGTTTAACTGATGCTCAGAAAGATTAACCTACATAAGGTAGCACTATTAGTAAGGGATGAAAGAGAGATTCATATCCCTGGCACCAATTTCAAAGATAAAGTACTCTCTTCATTCCAAAATGCTTTTTCCTTTTACCCATTAGAATCTAGACTCAAATGGCTATATACATACATATATGCATACATATGGGGATTGAGCTCAGGGGAATTCTACCTCTGAGCTATCCCCTTAGACCCCCCCTTTTTTAAAACAGGGTCTCCATAAGGTGCTGACATTGGCCTTGAACCTGTGATTCTCCTGACTCAGACTCTCAAGTACTGGGATTACAGGACTCTACCACAAGGCTGGGATTAGACTCAAATGGTTTTTAAATTACTAGTTTAAATAAATCACCATAATTGTGTAATTCTGGTTACAATGGAACTTCATGACTGTATGCACTAGAAACTGTCGTCTACATTCCAATATGATTGAATAGTCTTGTCTTCAGCTATATAGAACACACTGTGAATCATCCTACTTCCCAGAGAAATATGTGCTTTTGTAAATGACAAATTTAAAGAGGATGTAGAAAGATTGAAGCTACAGAGCTACAACTTTAAAAAGATATTAATCTATACACATATTCCTTTTTTATCTCTTTTGGTATAATGTATTTCTGAAAAATACAGATTACCAAATATAAGTACTCAGTGTAAAATAATGCTATCTTAGTTACCTAGATTCATGTACTTCTTTTTTATCTAATTTCTAATAAGTACTTGGTAGTTCCATTAATAGTGTCAAGGGCAATTTATGAAAGAAAATAAACTATTTAATAGCATTAGAGAAAATCAAATGTAACCTCTGAATTTACAAAATGATTCAGTCAAAGCAGGAAAGAAATTATAGGTGAATTAATATAGAGAAAACAATAATAAGGCAGAAACTTACAGTAGTAATTGATCATTCAGAAATAGAGGTAGTTAATTTTATTTTTTAGCTTTTAGAGCAAAGGAAATTGAATGATAGGTAATCTGTTGAGAAATATGAATATTATATGGAGTAACAGAATAAACCATCATTTAACCAATAAAGTATTTAAAAATAAAAGTAACATTCCTCTCATCCATTACAATAATGAAAACCATATTACTAAGAAAAAGAAATCACCTACAAATATACATATTCAAAGTCTGTGGAACATTAAAATTGAAAACTGGAAATAAAACATTATGAGGCCAGGTGTGATGGTGCACGCTTGTAACCCCAGTATTTGGGAGACTGAGACAGGAGGATCGCAGGTTCACAGCCAGCCTCACCTACTTGGTGAGGCCCTTCGCAATTTAGTGAGACCCTGTTTCAAAAATAAAGAATAAAAAATAGAACTGGGGGTGTAGCTCAGAGGTAGAATGCTCCTGGGTTCAATCCATAGTACCAGATACACAAAAAAAATTATGAATAAGCATATCATAGTTTTTATCATTTGTTTTCTTTAACATAACCTCTATAAAATATGTACTGTACTCATTTCTTATTAAGTCTGAATGGAAATAAAAATAAATCAGTTTCATATTCAACTTACAGATATAAAGCTATCATTATTTCCATGTTTTTACTACACTATTGTAAGAATTTCTACTTTTGTTGCTCGTTGGATAATCTGCAAAGTTCTAAATTTGACACAATTAGTATTTACAATTAATTTCTGGATTCCTGCCCATTGTAGAGGGATAAAAGTGACAGTTTGGCCAATCTAGAACCATGCAGGCTGTTAGGGTTAATTAATTTCAATCATAACTTTGAGTTCCAGTTTAATTTTGTCATTGAATGTAGATCCAACTTTTCTCAATTATTCTAAGCGAGGAAAAGACTGGAAGGATTTTGGCTTCTCAAAAGCATAACTAATTAAGTGAAATCATTTACAGGATGTCACTTTTAGCAAAGGCATTGTCACATTTATTGACAATGAGGATGTTGGAGGAAACATCATGCCATGATGCTTCTCTGCCCTAGACCTGAAGAAAAGACAGGAAAACCCATATGTGGAGGCCAGGTGAGGGTTACTTTTCATTAATGTTCAAATGTCATCCTGAGATTTATTATTATTCTGAAATAGATAATCTTAAAGATTAGGTAAATGTAGTCTTTTTTATTCCTTTATGTTGCATACAATTTAGTGGTTTTCTTCCATCCTTTAAAAAAATCTAGTACATAGGTTCCATCATTCTTTTCTGCAAAGGGCATTTTTTGTAAATAGTGGTTAGCAATTAGTTATTTGAAAATTTCAAGGGATGATTTTCCAAAGATACCAGACATAGGTTACTCTGGGTCACACTAAGAACAAATATCAAATCCAAAATTATTTCAATAACAGAGACTCAAGTTTTCTGTATGGAATTTATGCTCAAATTCTCTTTTCCTTTCAGTTTTTCTCTTAAGAACACCTGAGATATGCCTGCTGGTATTCAAAGATAGAACCAGAAAAGAAAATGAAATAATATACATCTGCTCAGCATTCTTTTTGTATAAAGTTATTTTTATCAGGTTTTAGCACAAAGCACCTAAAATGAACTCTACAGTTTTCTATGGCTCAATCAAAATCAAATTGAAGAGAACTACTCTGTGTCCTCCTTTAAGGCACTCTTTGAACCAGGGTGGGATACAAAACATATGCACGGAACCTAACATTCAAGTGTTCATCATATAGTTTTGTTGTTGCTGTAGGTGGTGGTGATGGTACTGGAGATGGAACCCAGGGACATTCTACCTTCGAGCTACACACTCAACCCTTTTATTAAATTACTTTTTATTTTGAAACAGGGTCTTGATAAGTTGCTGAGGGCCTTGCTAAGTTGCTAAGGTGGCCTCAAACCTGTAATCCTCCTGTCTCAGCCTCCCAAGTACTGGTATCACAGGTGTGTGCCACCATTCCTGGCTTCACTATCTGGTTTCATGAAGGCCATCATACTATGTCTACAGGAGATCCCTAAAGAAATGTATTTAACCCTACTCAATGAGGTCTTCACCCGTCCTATGATTTCTACTTGATAAATTATGGTTGGAGAAATAATGTTGGGGTTACATAACAACTATTTCTAAAACAAAGCCTGGACTGAGACTGATCATTCAAGTCTGTAACTCACCCACCACTTCTTTTTAGTTTCTTATTCAGGATAGGTAGCATTTACCAGTTGCTGTGGAGAGAAAGGTAAATACAGCTAATTCTAAATTATATCATACTAGAGTGCTAAATTGCATCATATTAAAACCAACGCATAGATATAGGTCCTCAGAAATCTTTCACAAAAGTACTTCCCTGCTTTTTCGTTAGCAATTATCATCAAATGAATATGTTGAGAGTTATATCTTTGATGCATCCTCGTAATCTACCTCAGTGCTAAGAAAGTCTGGAAAACTTTGTTCCCTGGATTCTCATTCTGTATAGTTGCCTCATTTTTGGGATATTTGCACTGTGGATTTTACCATCGTGTAATGAAAAGGCATTACACAAATTCCCCCTGGAAATTAAATAGAAAAGCCATGCTTCCACAAACTTGGCATATTTCTTGGAATTGATGCCTGCTAACCCAGTGCATTTCAAACCAATTACTCTAATGGTTCTCAAAGAATGTGTTTGAATATCATCACTCTGTATTATTCTCAAGAGCCAATCTTTATGTACAGTGACTACACACACTCTTAAACAACAGATGCCTCCGATAGAAGATGAGCCTGTCATAAAGTATCTACCACCTGCTTTTGCCCATCATTATTCCCTTAATAGCTTTCTACCTGTGGGCATATTGAGCCACCAAAGAGAAGTGCCATTCCCCAAAGTACCACCACGAAAGCAATACTTATAAGGTTGGCATCAGAAAGCCAGCTGAACAGCATTTCCCAGTACACTGTCACAATATGTCATTTTCAAAAATGGCATGTTAGTGGAAATGACTTTGGGAATTGACTTAACAATAACAAAAATAAAAATGGCTGGCACTTAGCAAGGACAGTGTCTTTCATCCCAAAGGGCCCACAAGTGCTTCAGATTCAGAAATACAGTCAAATCTGAGAAGGGTGATGGCACTCCACGCAGCAACAGAGGCTCAGAAAACAATCACCAAGGAGGGCAGTACGAGCTATCCTCTAAACGATACAGCATAAGCTTTTTATTTTCCACATGGAGTGGAGTGACATAAACTTGGATTTTCATCTCTTCAGAACAGATGACAAAAATAGACTTCTGCGTCCCACTGTAGGTAGAAACTATTGAGTGGTAAAGAAAATTGACCTTGTAGCTATGGAGCTCAGGTTTAGAAAGTAGCAAAATGGATCCAAATCACCATGGCATACTGGTTTGACATCCGGGATCTCAGTGTAGCCGCCCTATTAGAAAGACATACTGTTAAAATGTGAGCTAAGTGGGTTCCTGCTTTAAAGAAAGAGAGGTAATGAAGATTGAATTGCTGGGCAATTCTGACCCTCTCAGACCTTGCTCACAGAAAAGGCTTCATTGTGCTGGCTAATGGCTTTTTGATCTTGCTGAATGAAACTACCACAGTTGGGACGAGCTGACTACTTAGGTTAATTTATTATATTCATGTACAATGCTGGCTATAAGGATATCTACTCTGATTCATACCAAGAAATATATAAGCACAAATGGTTGTAAAGAGTGTTCTTTTATTGGGTCATGAGTGGTTATTTTCTTCACTTTGGCATAAGCATGCCTTAAGCACTGATCTTTGGCAAATTCAATCTGAAACTTACTTTGATTTAGTACATACTACCTTACTATCAGAGTGACTTAGCCAGTTTGCCCTCTGGCTCTGTTGATAAGTGCAAACTATATTAAATAAATTTCTTATATACAGTTTTATTTCTTCCAATTTATTTTATATTTTCAGGATTATTCCAGGTGGGGTACAGGAGTGCCCGCTTGTAATCCCAGCAACTGAGGAGGACTGAGGCAGGAGGATCTCAAGTTCAAGGCAAGCCTAGGCTACTTAGTGAGACCCTGTCTCAAAATAAAATACAAACAGGGACTGGGGATGTAGCTCAGTGGTAGAGCAGCCTTGTGTTCAATCCCCAACATATTTTTTTAAAAAGGCATCAAACCTGCTATCCTCCTGTCTCTGCCTCCCAAGTCCTGGAATGACAGGCATGCGCCTCCATGCCAGGCCCACACACTAGTTCTTTTTTCTGTCCCTCTGACACTTCACAAGAATTTGCCTTCTGGAATTGAGAAAAAAAAGTAACTCATCTTCTTACAACACAGAAACTTACAGTACTGTGTTCTAGAATAGGTATCCCAAACCTAGTTGGTCCTGGCCTTACCCAAGACCCACTGAATAAAAATCTCTAAAGATGAGAACCTATATTTTTTAAATACTCCTAAGAACTAATCTATCCATTAAAAATTTATACATCTACTTGTGATAAAATTTGAAATAACTAGGGCCTAAACACAGTGAAAGCTTACATTTTTCCATTTTTTGTCAGAAGTTAGGAGGCAGGTGATGCCTCACTGGACAGAAATTCCGCTGAGTCAGTGAGACTCCAGGCTCCTTCCTTCTGCTCTGCTACTTTTACAATCATGGCTTCCATCCTTACTGTTACTTCAGGTTCCAAAATGGCATTTCAATATGCTTTCTCTTTCTAGGTAGGAGACACGCGATGAGGAGTAAAGGCGTAAGGGAGATGAGGGAGAGTGAAGGCGATGAGGAAGAAATGGAACACTTCTAAGTTGAGGTACTTCCCTTGAAGCAGCCTTCCCAGTTTCCCAAATAATATTCATATACACATCTCATAACCTGGAGTTTACCTGAGAGGCTTTATCCAGGATATGTGGTCTCATTCCTGGACACCTTGATTCCTCAAATAGAATCGATTCCAGTTTCTAGGGAAGATAGAGGGTACAGATGCTAAAATGTGTCTCTGGATAAGCAACTAATAATCACTGCTCCAAATTGTCAACAGACTTGAAAACTAGTACTCTAGTTAACTGAACTAATAGTAATTAGTGAGCAAATATTCTACCATGAACTGTTATTATAGTTGAATCAAATAGTACTATAACTAATTAATACTAACTAGTACTAATTGAACACTTACTATTTGTCAGGCTATTTCCTAAAAGCTTTACAGGATTTATGTCATGTAATCCTCACCCAAACACTACAAAGTAGAGTTTATCGTTAGCCTCATTTAAAGGAAAAGGAAACAGGCACAGAGAGGTTTAGCATTTTGACCCAACTCACACAGCTAGAAATTATTAGTGAGAACCAGTCTCAAGTAGCCCTCAGTCCACAAAGCCTCACTTATTTCCAACTAATACACATTTTTTCTTAAGACAGTCGCTGCAAATGTTCAGCTACTTGCTGCCTTTGAAACCTTCATTTTGAAATCTGAAAAAAAGCAAAACTGTAATTTACCTTGCGAAAGAAATTCCCCTAAGAAAAACTGACAGCCTTACAGAGTTATTAAGATATTTCCATGTCACAGTACTTTTTATCCCATAGAAAATTCCTTCTCTAACACAGTCCCTATGGTGAACCTGCCAGAGTTACTTAGGTTTGTAATGCATGGTTTCTTACCACTCCCACATTTGTGAAATCTTTTTTCACAGTACTCTAAGATGGACCCGAATATAGTAGAATTGGATGCTACTGAAGAATTCAATAGATTCAGTCCACTGTGGCTAGTAAGTGGGTTTTTATAGGAGAATATAGGGAAGTGAAATTCCATTATCACTCACATGCAGTCGATGTAACCCAACAAATATTTTTATTAAGTCAAGTCTATATGACCCATTGCACACAATATGAGAACAGTCTTGGGTGTTTATATTCTACAGTCTTGGGTGTTTTTCCATCACTAAAAGCTTTTTGTGATCTTAAGTAAAATGTCTAATTTCCTGAGCCAGAGAGTAATCATTTATAAAAAGTATGTTGGGATAAATTAGCCCCAAGATTTCTTCAAATCCCACAATTCTAGGTTCCAGGACCTTGCCTTGAATTTTTAAATTCTACAGTGATCTGTGTATCATCTTAGAGTAGTGAAGGCTCAGTATGTTTTGAATTATTATATAGATACTTAGATGAGAGAATAGATGAATAGAAATGGATGGAGAGATAAATATGTATTTTCCTACATCAGAAGAAATGCATTTTTAATCCCTTACCACATAATTTCTTTCTTTTGTGTGTGGTACAGGGGAACAAACCCAGGGGTGTTCTACTACTGAGCTACACTCCAGACCTTTCTATTTTTTATTTTTGAAGCAGGGTCTTGTTAATTATTGCATACTGGCCTCCTGTGATCCTCTGTCCAGCCTATAAGACAGGTCTCTATATCCTTCTCCACTTATGCTTTCTTGGGATGCTTTTACTCACATCCCCAAATTTTGGTTAAAGTAACCCTGAATATCTAATAAATTCAATCAGGAAAATCCTTTTCTTTTTACTTATTTCTAATTATTTTAACTTACTCATTTCTCCAACATATACAGGTTAGCACAATTAATATCAAATCAAATGGACTTGAATTTACATTTTATTATAGATCTTGCTTCCTGATCTGCCCCAATCATATCCCCATTCCTAACTAAATATTTGCAATGGTTCTTCAAGAATCACTTCTTAAAAATGCTAGTCTTTTTCAGCAGCACATGAGGTAGGTTAAAAATAGAAGGAAAGTTCACACTTGAAATAGATCAATTCCCTGTAGATGAAAGGTAAAAATCAAATGACAAGGTCAAAACTATAAGGTACTTAGATAATACAAGAGAGTAACTCCGTAACACCAGCATAGGAAAGAACTTCTAGACAGACACATACGTTATTAATAATAGAAATATTAACAAATTTGACCAAAGGAAAATTAAGAATTGTCATTTTAAGACAGTTAAAAAAGGCAACATAAGGGGAGGAAATTGTTGTAAGACCAGGTCTAACAAAGTCATAGTATTCACAAAAATTAAAATTGCTTCATCAGTAAAAAAAAAAAATAAACTCAAACCCCTGAAAGAAAAATGGGCAAAAGACATGTACGGGAACATTTAAAAAGTGGAAATCCACATTACTCAAACATTTCAAACATTTGAAACTTAACCTCATTACTAATCACAGAAATATTTTTGTTTGGAAAGAGGTACTACTAGACACTCACCTGATTGGTGAAAATTTTAATAAGATAACAAATGGTGAAGATGTAGAGAAAATAGAACTTTGATAAATTTCTGGTAGGAATGGAGATTGCTACCAACAGTTTGGAAGACCACTGAATATAATAGTAAGTTTAAAGATAATCATACCCTCTGACCTGTTTCTTTTCTAAGCATTTACCTTAGAGAAAATCATCCTATGCATGCAGTAATACACGTACAGATGTGTGCTTCCACACTGTGCAACTGTGCAGAGAAACATTCCTCAGATGGTCTAAATGGGAATCAACCCAAATGTCCATAAACAGGCGTATGGGGAAACACCACATGGCCATGAAAGTAAAGTAACTACACCTAAAAGCAACAACATGGATAATCTTACAAGCACAGTGCTGAGCTGAAGCAGCAGCATACAAAAGAATACATATACTATAATTTTATTTGCATAAATTTCAAAACTAGAAAACAGACCACTTTGTTTATAGCTGGTGTAATGTTCTATTCTTGATGGGAGTGGCCATTATGAAGGCATCTACTTAATAACTACTTATTAAACTGTGTATTTTTTTTTTTTGCGGTACCGGGGATTGAACCCAGGGGCATTTTACCTCTGAGCTACACCCCCGGCCCTACTTTTTATACTTTAATTTGAAACCGGGTCTCACGAAGTTGCGGAGGGCCTCACTAAGTAGCTGAGGCTGGCCGCAAACCCGGATCCTCCGGTCTCCGCCTCCCAAGTACTGGGATTACAAGCGTGCGCCACCACGCCCAGCTAAACTGTGTATTTTTTTATGTTTTCTTCATTAAGTAATGTCTCATTTCATAGTAAACATTTTAAAGTAATCTGAGATGCTCCAAAATACACCATTCCTTAAGTAATAATATCCACATGTGATCACAAGGCTTAACATTTTTAATATAAAATTTAAGTACATTTTGAGTTTTAATAAGTTTACTCACAGGAAATATAAATAGTACAAGATTAAACAGAGTTAACTGTTTTCATACTTGTTTCACATTGATTTTTTAAATGATAAAAATTTTAGATGTGACTAAAGCTACTACTTTATCTATTTCTCTTTGCTCTCTCCCAAGGTGACCATTTTTCTGTAACTGAAGAGTATACTTAGCACGTATTTAATAAAATTCATATACAGAGAGACTATATTTTGCATAGCTATATCAATATATGAAACTTGTTTTAAAATGTATTTAAACTGTGTCACATCATAGTCATTTTTACAGCTAACTTTTGATCATTTCAGTATTATACTTCAGATATTTATGTTGGTGAATGTGATAGGGTGTTTTTTCCCATTTGAAGTCCTATATTCTATTGCATCATTAATATACAGTCTATTATGTCCATTCCTTATTGAAGGATACTTTGTTATATTCTACTTGTTTGCTATGACAAAGCACAGAATTAAAAGTTTCTTATATATGGCTCCTTGCACAGATGGGTGAAAATATATTGAGTAGAATATATTTTGAAAATATAAACAAAACTAAAATTTTAAATAACTCATTATCTCACCCCTGGAAATAACTGCTTTGAAAATCTTCATAGATTCCACTCTTTTTATACAGACACAATGCAATTGGGAAATTGTAACCCGTACAACTATGGAGGGGTTTTATTTTTTATACCCTGCTTTTTACTAATGGTGAATAATTTCCCATAGCCTAGAATAGCTTTGGGAAGTATTCACTGATGGCTACATAGTGTTCTTTTGTACAATTGGGACCTAATTTATAAAACTTTTCTTATTGTCACATGTAGCTGGTTCCAATTATTCTGACCTCTCTCCAGTTTCCTGTCCTATAGCCAATCCATCTTTCTTTCAGTTCTTCACATATAAATATTTCTTTCATGTATCTCACAGCCTAAAATTCATGTGTTGAAAACTAATCCCCAATACGATGGTATTAGGAGGTGGGGCTTGGGGAAAGTGATTAGGACATGAAGGTGGGGCCCTTGTTAATAGAATTGATTTTATTTGAAAAGTCCCTGGAGAGCAGCCTGAAGCCTCCCTCCCTCTGTGTCAGGACACAATGAGAAGACCAGAGAATCACTTACGGGGAGGCGAGCCTTCACCAAATGCCAAATTTGCTGATGCCTTGATTTTAGAACTCCTAGTCTCCAAAACTGCTAATCAGCTTTCCCTTACTGCCCCAAAATACCTGAAATAATCAACTTATAAGACAGAAAGGTTTATTTTTTCAGTTTCAGAAGTTTCAGTTCATGGTTCTTTGGCCCTGTTGCTTTGGGCCTGTGGTGGCACAACAGTACATCATGGTGGGAGTATGTGACACAGAAAATTGCTCACCTCATGGCAGTTCAGAAGTCAAAGACACCAGTGTCCCAATAGCCCCTTAAAGGACTCCCCTACCCCAATGACCTAACTTCCTTCCACCAAGCCCCACCTTCTAACGGTTCCACCACCTCCTAGTGGTGCCACAGACTGGGAACCAAGCCTTTAATGCATGGCCTTTGGGGGACATTCAAAATCTGAACTATAGCAAGAATATAAGAAATGCATGTTTATTGTTTATATGGTAATTCAGTCTGTGGTCATTCTTGTTATAGCAGCACAAATAGACTAAGACACAGCCTCTACACATGTAACTCACTCTGATCTTCCCCATACTTTTCACATGGTCAGTTTCTTTTATTTATTTATTTTTTTATTTTTATTTATTTATTTATTTTTTGCGGTACTGGGGATTGAACCCAGGGGCGTTCTACCTCCGCGCTACACCCCCAGCCCTATTTTTTTTATACTTTATTTTGAAACTGGGTCTCACGAAGTTGCGGAGGGCCTCACTAGGTAGAGAGAGAGAGAGAGAGAGAGAGAGAGAGAGACAGGGAGAGAGAGAGAGAGAGAGAGAGAGAGAGAGAGAGAGCTGAGGCTGGCCACGAACCCGGATCCTCCGGTCTCCGCCTCCCAAAGTACTGGGATTACAAGCGTGCGCCACCACGCAAGGCTGGTCAGTTTCTTATCTTTGAAATCTCACTGTCAATATCCTCTGGCCAAAGAGGCATTCTCTAATGGTTCCTTCTAAATTATTCATTTCTTTTCTAGGCACATTTCCCGAATAATATTTATTAGAGAGTGTAACTATTTCATTATGTATCTTCACTTTTGTGTCTCTCTTCATAAGGGCATGATTATTTTTCATCACCTTCATTGTTGGACAGGTTGTACACTGTCCAATAAAAAGAGGCAAAATTGCATTATAATATTTATATGCTTATTACAAAAGTGTTACAGCAGATGGCCATAAATTCTCTTAAGGAAAAGATACCTTTTTAAATTTCACTCAGTGTTAGCTTTGGGCTATTCAATAATTACTAAATGAATGAATGAACTCATTGCATATTGGTTATCTCTACTGTCTATATTTTTTGAGCCTTTTTTCTAGAATTGCCCATTTTGCCCTGATGTTTACCATACCACATAGGACCAAGAAGCACAGTGACAAGTTTTTTTATGACACTCAGTTCAAGGGCAGTAATTAGGCATACAAAAACAATAGATGAAAAAACACCATGTACTTTGGACACTTGAAAATATGAGGCCTACACCACCACATTTAATTAACTTGGTAAGACGTAAATAGGTTAGTAACATGTTATAAAGTAAATAAGCAAAAATACTTAATAATAATAAGTAAGTAAATAGGTGAGTAACATATTTCAAAGTGGGCATGAGGATTCTGTCTTGCTCTCACAAGATTAAAATACGCTGTACTTTTTCTTGAAGGCATTATTTTCATATTAATTATCTAAAAATTAAACTTTATCTTCTGAAAAGAAAAATACTAAAGATTGTTTAATAGTGAAATTTAAAATGCTCCTGATTCAGAGAATACAATGCACTGACAATATTGCTGACCATAAGAATCTACTACACTTTCTTCAAAGCAAATACCATTCCATACTTGTAACATCAAGAATAACGAAAGTATATTTGGCCCACTAACAACAAGCCTCCTCTACATCTGACAGTCTGAAAAACAAGCCTTGGCAGCTACATTTCAGCTATGATAGGAACTTTCTGACAGCTTTCCTCTCTACTGCTCAGAAGAAGATGACTTAAATGAATTAATGTCAGGTGGATTAGTAAGATTCTGTTCAAGCTGACAGATTATGTCTCTATGGCTACTTTAAACTCTCAACATTAGTCTGAAGAACTGAAGAATGTCTCATGTTTAAGATTTAGTGAGTTTTTGAATATCAAATATATTTTGCTGAGAAAAAAACAACATTACTTCTAATTTGGGAAGAAAAAGGTACATTTCAGTCAATGTGGCACTTGGGCTACCTAATTAGACAGGGTTATAAGCTGTGTGCTTACACAGTTGACTTTTTACTTTATGGCTAATAACTGATTTGGATCAGATGACTTGAAATATAATTAGTCAATTTCTAATAGAAAATCTTCAACCGTTAAAACATTTAGGAGTGGCAAAGACCATTAAGATCAAATAAAGCAAATTTTTCTTTTTCTGATAAGGAACTGGGTAAGAAGCTAAAAAGTGAAGAGCAACCTAAAGTGAGATAGCTAGTTAATTTTAGAGTCAGAAGAATAACACTTTGTCTATGTATCAGTGCAGAATTGTATTTATTTTAGAGTACCCACAATGGTCAATGAGCATCGGACATAAAAATATCATAAGGATAATTATAGAATAATTTGGGTTATTATTTTTGAAATAATTACTTTAAGCAATCATACATCATTAAAGTTATATATGACTTATTGAGCTTCATTATGTAGGAGAGTTTGGAAGAAGAACAGATGGGAAATGAGAAACCTCTTGGGAGGATATTATAACAGTCCAGGAAAAAGGTAATAGGGAAATTTTGGATAAATTAGTATAGCAATTGATAAATCACTACATCTAGTAATTAAGAAATAATGCTCAAAATAAAGGATGCTGAAAGGTGTATGTATCAGAAGCCATGTGGTACCAGGTTAGAAAATGAGAAAATTAAATCAGTGATTCTGGAATATTATTCAAGATTTTTTTAATTAAATAAGAGTGACAAACACCTAAAATACATAGAGGGTAGGGAAATTTTTCCATGTGGAAATATGATCATATTGGCAGACTAGTGAAGCAAGAACTTGACAACACAAAGAAAAGTGGACAGATGATAGTGCGTGTCACTGGAAGGAAAAAGATATTCTATCCAAACCACAGAAAAAAAAAAGGAAAAAGAAAGATGAAGACTGATGGATCTAGCATGGGGGACAGGCTGCCCAGATGGTTCAAGGCTGGCAATTTCTGTCTTCTCTGAGAAAGAAAGGAATGGGATCTGGGAAGTCAATGAAAATAGAAACAGGAAAGGGGGACTGAAGAGAGCAAAATAGTTTAAAACACTGACACACAGCAGGCTCTTCCTTCTCAACTTGATGTGATTTGTCATGCCATAGTCAGTACCATTTTCCACAAGAAAGCTCCTCAAATATGAAGAGCAATGACTGTGGCAGAAACTCAAAGTCCCAAGCAATCCTCACTTGACTGCTGGCAGTCAAGCTGTGTGTACATTCCCTTTGCAAGTGAGCAGAGCCAGCGACTGGATCCTATGAGTATAACTAAGATGACAGGATGTCGCTTCTATGACTATCTTACATAAGACTGCAACGTCCATCATCCTAGCTATCTCTCTATCATGCTAGCATTCATAAAGCTGCCACTGGGAGAAACCCACTTGTTAAAGAATGGATGATGGCCTTTCTCTCTTACCTTCTCAATTATATCTCTTTAAAAGCTATATTAGTGGCTGCCCTAAAGTTTACAATATATAATTCATATCAGTCCATTTAAAAATAACACTATTCTGTACATTGTGCACTACAGGTACGTAATACAGAATGTCCCGTTTCCTCCCTCCCATCCCTAATGATATTCTTATCTTCCCTTTCACTTACCACCCAGTGCACTTTTGCTATTAGTACTTTAAATAATCAGTTATAATCTAGACTAAGAATAAAAATGATTTTTTATGAATTTCTTTTCTGATGCTCCGTCTTTATGCAGATTCCTCTTTCTGATATATCATTTTTCTACTCCCTGAAGAACATCTTTTAACATCTCTTGCTGGGCAGGTCTGGTAGAGATTAATTTCCTCAGTTTTTGTTTGTCTGAAAATCTTTATTCCCCCTTCAATTTTTAAGGATAATTTTAATGGCTATGAAATTTTAACTGGTATTTTTTCCTTTCAACACTTAAACATTTTACTCTTTCCTTGCTTGCATGGTTTCAGAAGAGCAGGCCAATGTAATTCTTATCTTTGTTTCTCTATTGGTATGTCATTTTTTTTCATCTGTTTTCAATATCTTCTATTTGTCTAGTTTTATGTGGTCTGTTATGATATGCCTAGGTATAATTTTTGGATTTTGTTTGGTTGATTTTTGGTATGCATTATTGTAGGTGTTCACTGAACTTTCTGGATCAGTGGTTTGGTGTCTCTCATCAATTTTGAAAACTTTTCAGACATTATTTCTTCATATAATTCCTCTCCCCCCTTCTTCCTTCTCTGTATGTTATACTAATTATGTATATGTGATACCTTTGAAAGTTTCCCCAGTTCTCTTAATCTGTTCTGTTTTCTTTTTTCTTTCCATTCTTTATTTACATTTCAGCTTGGGAAATTTGTAAAGACTTATTATTAAACACACTGATTTTTTTTCTTGCCACCGTACCAAGTCTTCTAATAAACTCATCAAAAGCATTCTTTATTTCAGTTATATATACATTATTTTATTCCTGGCATTTCTCTTTGACCCTTTCTTAGAATTCACATCTCTCTAATTACATTATCCATCTATTCTTGCATTTTTCTACTTCTTTCAATATATTCCATAAGATAGTAACCATAATTTTTTTTAAAAATCCTGTTAATTCTCATATCTGTGTTATATCTGAATCTTATTTTGATGCTTGCTTTGTCTCTTCTGACTTTGATTTTCTTGCCTTTCAGATGTCTTGTGATCTTTTGAAAAAGCCAGACAGGTTACATAGGTCAATAGGAACCGAGGTAAATAGGCTTCTCATGTGAAGATGTATGTTAAACTGGCTAGTAATTGGGATTAATGCTTGCTATAGCTTTAAGGGCTGGAACCTAGTGTTTGGGATTTTTCTCTTCCCCACTTGACTTTGGGCTTCTCCAATACTACTCTTCAGATATGGTCTCTGTGTCTCTCAACTCTTTCAGTAAAATCCATACTCTAGCCCGGTTGGTATAGTTTTGGTAAGCTGTGGAGAGGGGTGCATTCTAGAATCTTCCAATAAGACCTGTATTTTGGTGATCGTATGTCCCTGGCTAGTGACCTTCACAAGTGGGACTTCTTGTAGCCTCTTCTCCCTTAGGTGAGACAGGAAGGCGAGAGGGGGCTGTAGTAACAGGAAGGCCCCGCCAGCACAGTTCTGGGACACATCTCTGGCAATGTTTTTCATGCTGGAGCCTAGGCCTCTGTTGTGGATAAAACTCTGGCTGTGTTTCATAGGATCACTTTCTCCTCTCTCCTCCCTACAGCCTCCAGGATCTTCCTTATGTCTTCATGAGATCTGGTGGGCTTCCTGGAGGTAAAAATATATAAAATTTAGGCATCCTTTTTAAAGCCAGAAGTTTCTCAGTCACCTGCTAGTCTATATCCAGCCTCTAGCAATCCATCAAAAATGACCACTTACGGGTTCATGACAAGTTATGGCTACAGTGTCTTCTATTTCTGGTAACCTTCTGGATTTATCTGTCACTCCAAATTTGCAAGTGGTAATTTGCCATACAAAATCACTTCTCTGACAAATCAAAAAAAAACTGATTTTTATTTTGTCCAGTTTTTTCTTGTTATAAGGATTGGAGTGACAATTTTCAATCTCTACCTGCTGGAGCTGAAACAGAAAGTGAATGTGCGTTAAGTCAATAAGTAAGTTGTGGTGCTTTGTTATGTAGCAGTAGATAACTAACATCAAACCACACACACACACACACACACAAAAACACAAACCTTATTCTTCTAATCACTGGGGAACAGTGAATGGTTAAATAAAGTTTTAGACATGAAGGACAACAGGGTGCCAAAGACTCTGAACTGCTACGTATTTCCAGCACCAAGTCATAAAGTCCATACAAATCATATTCTAGTGGTAGACTTTCATTTGAAAAATTGTCAAATTTTGATTTGGCTTGTAAAGCTAGCACTGGGACATAGTCCCTCATATTTTGGTAATTTAGGCAAGATTAAAGAATTAGAGATTTATCACATACTTTCTCTTAGCCAAATCCAAAGGCCTTTTATTTTTAATTTTCATAGTCCTCATAGCATAGACTATTCCCAACTTAATATGGTTCAACTTAGGATTTTTTTTCACTCTATGATGGTGAGAAAGTGATACACATTTAGTAGAACTCATACCTCGAATTTTGATCTTTTCTGGGCTAGTCATATGTGGTACAATACACTTCTGTGCTGCTGGACAGTGCTGGGCAGTGCTCTGCTGCTCGTAGTCAGACACACGATCACGAGGGTAAACAACCAGTACTCCACAGGATAAATGCACTTTCCACCTGTGATATTTTCAACTTACAATGGGTTTATCAGGATGTAACCCCATCATAAGTCGAGGAGCATCTGAATTTGTTATTTAGATCTACTGAAAAGGAAAGGCAGGCAATTCATTACCAAGAGCAAGAATTCTCACGTATTATTATACAAGTTAAATCACTACATGAATCCGGGAATTTCGGCAACATTTAGTTGATGATGACTAATACAACTCTCATTTCAATAAAGAATAATTTCTTCCACTATTAATCTACCCCAAATCACCCAACCACATACTTTCATGAATCCTGAGCAGCAGTCTTGAGGTTTACAAATGATTCTTAAGTTAATGTTTCTCTCTTACTTTACCTAGCTTCTTTCTGTATCTTCTTTACAGATAATATTTCTTTTTGTTAGGCTCTAGTTCCTATGTTAATGATATGGCATCACTCAAAGTTTGGCTGCATTTGAAAGAAATGCTTTAGCCAGGCTGTTGGAATGAATTATATTCTAATTTGGATGATTTCTTTCACTAGGCACTATTCCCCTATCCCTCAAAAATAGTACCCTCGGTGAGGCTTCTGGCCACAGTTAAGTGAAGAGAATGGTAAGCTCTTTCCTCAAGAAGCACTATAGACCTGAAAAAGTGGCCAAGGGCGGAGAGGGGGCGGAGAATGTAAGAAAATGAGTCCTCTGGAAACTAAAAGGGATCTAATAATTTGAGAAGCATTTATGCTTGCAAACTGCTGATGTTTAGTTAAACATGGTAAAGGCATGTAGCATTCTGGCACAGGGATGATTTCATATATCCCTCCCCAAACTTGTGCAGTGTGATGTTTGGCTTTGCTCTGCTAGCCTGAGGCTGTGGTGCTAATTGCATAAACATTGCTCTGTATGAGGCTATGCATATGCACAACTGGGCCAAACAGGCCCCATATTATCCACACGCTCCTGGCCGGCCACAAGGCTATAAATATGCACATAGAGACTTGAAATGGCCCCACAGAAAGTAAAACCCAGGGCAGATTTGAAAACAGTTTGAACTGTTAATATGTTCTACCAAAACAGATTCATCATTGGATGATGGTTGAAAGGAAACAATGCCTATAGGTAGACATGATAGAAATCCACAGAAATAAGTGAAGAGCCTATGAATAGTAAATATGTAAGCTAATTTGGAAGACTCTATTTTTATGTCTTCTCTTATCTTCAAAAAAAAGCACAATATTATACAAATCAATAATTAGAGCAATAATGTCAGGTTTATAACAGACTCAGATGTAATATATATGACAATAATAACACAAACAAGGGTGAAAGGGAGTTAGTATCTGAAGTAAATTGTGACAAATTAATATGCCTATTTTATTCCACAGAGCTACTACTAAAAATCATAGAAAAAATTGACAAAGAATTAAAATGGTACAATAATAAAAAATAATTATTTCATACAAAAGAGAACAGCCAAAAAGTAGCACAGTGACTCAAAAGAAAGAAAATGTACTAGAAACAAATAGCAAAATAGTAAATGTAAATAATTATGAAATATCAGTTAAACATTGCATTAATTAACATAACATATTAATTAGTTTAAACAATATTAACATGAGTAGTTTGAACATCCCAATTAAAAATCAGAGATGATCAAATTGGATTACAAAAGCAATATCCAATTACATACTATCTACAAGAGAAATACTCTAGACTCAAGACAAACCTAAATCAAAAGAAAGGGGAGGCCAGGCATGTTGAAGCATGCCTGTAATACCCGTACTTGGGAGGCCGAGACAGGAAGATTTCAGGATCAGGGCCAGCCTCAACAATGTAGGGAGACTCTCAGCAACCTAGCAAGACCCTGTTTTAAAACAAAAAATAAAAAGGGCTGGGGTATAGCCCGGAAATATAATGACCCTGGGTTCAATCCCCCATACCAAAAATAAATAAATTAAATTAAATAAATTAAATTAATAAAATAAAAGAAGGGGAAATATAGTATGAAAATAGTAAGTATAAGAGAAATGGAGTGGCTAAAGTGATATAAGATAATAGAGAATTTAAATGCTATTAAGACAAAGAGAAGCCTTTCATTATAACCTAAGTAAAATATAAAGAAAATATAATAACCATAAATGCATAGTCAACTAATATGAGAAATCTAAACATAGAAAAAACATAAAATAATTCAAATTAGTTTGATATTTTAATACCCCATTCTCAACAATTAGTAAAATATCTAGAGAGAACATTCACAAGTATATAGAATGCTGGGACGGTACTATCAATTAATTCCTCCAACCTGCAGAAGGCACACTTTTTTAAAGTGTACATGGAATATTCTTTAGAATAATTCATGTTACTTTAAAAGGATTGACATGAGCCGGGCATGGTGGCGCACGTTTGTAATCCCAGTACTTTGGGAGGCGGAGACCGGAGGATCTGGGTTCGCACGCGCACGTGATATCTCTCTCTCTCTCTCTTTCTCTCTCCTCTCTCCCCTCTCTCTCTTTCTCTCTCTCTCTCTACCTAGTGAGGCCCTCCGCAACTTCGTGAGACCTGGTTTCAAAAATAAAGTATAAAAAATAGGGCTGGGGGTGTAGCGCGGAGGTAGAACGCCCCTGCATTCAATCCCCGGTGCCGCAAAAAAAAAAAAAAAAAGGATTGACATTATACCAGGTATGTTCACCAACCACAACAAAATTAAATTAGAAATTATGAACACAAAGAAATCTGGGTAATGAACAAATATTTGAAAATTAAGCAACAGATTTCTAAATAACTCATGGGTCAAAAAATAAATCACAAAGAAAATTTTTAAGTATTTTTGACTGAATAAACAAAATTGATCAAAATGTATTGACTTCAGCTAAAGCAATGACTAGAGGACAATTTATAGCTTTTAATACTTATATCAGAAAAGATTAAATCCAAAATAAATACAAAAAAGGAAATGTACTTCAAAAGACTCCATTAGGAAAACAAGAAGACAAGCCAAAGAGTAGGAGAAATATTCACAAATTATATATTTAAATAAGAGCTTGTATTAATTGTAAAAATTATTATAATCCAAGAATAAGAAAACAAACAACCTACTTTTCATATGAGCAAGTGATTTAAATAGATATTTCACCAAAGAAGATATAGGAATGACTGATAAGCAAATGAAAAGATACTCAACATCATTTGTCATTTGAGAAACATAAATAAAAACCATAATGAAATACCACCACACGTTCTCAATAATAATGACTATAATAAAAAAACATATAACACTTATGTGTTGGAGAAGATATAAACTGGAACCCTTGTTCATTGCTGATAGGATTGTAAAAACATGAAATAACCTGAAAAGGCAAATCTATAGACAGAAAACAGAATGCCGTACATTTTGATGAAAGAGCCCTGATGAAAATTCTTTAAAATTTGATTTAATGTTATATGGCTAGAATAGCCACTTCTCAGGTGTAATGTGTTTTGCAACTCTCATTAACATTGTGAGTAGGTAAAGGTTATAAATGTAAGTCAAAGTCTGATAATTTTCCCAACGAAATATGACATTCAAATTAAAAACATAGTTTTTAGGTATGAAGAGCATTTATCATTTTACTGATTTTTATCTATTATAGAACATTTTTAAGAATTGAAAATGATTTTTTCAAAAACTGTGATACTCTTAAACCCTAAATTAGTATTTCCTTCCATTTTCTTATATGTTTTAAATAAAATATATTAATATTATGTAATATAACTAGAGTTTAATCCTGCTGTGGTTTTATCCTTAATATCATATTGAAATATTTCCTCATGTCTTTAAATTTGTTTCAAACCTCACTTTTAATACCTGTATCATAACATATCCTCTCTGATTTCACTACGACATATGATCAAAAGCAAGGCTTTTATTTCAAAAATTATGAATATTTTCAAGGTTTTTTATACATATGGTTAGATTGCCATACAATATAAATAAAAAGATTATGACAACTTATACTTCTACCAGAAAACAATTGAAGTATTTGTTTTTCCTGAATATTATTTCAAAATATTGACAATCTAATAGAGAAAAGTTATTCTTTTTATTTCTGTTAGCATTTCTTTAATTATTATACATGGACTCCTGATGATAATGCTAAGCAAGCATTTGATGACAATTCTGAAAACTTTCCAGATTTAACTCTTGACTATTATATTGTGACCTAGAATTTAGGTACATCCTCTGTTTAAAATTCTGAATTCCAGCCCAGTGTGGTGGTGGATGCCTGTAATCCTAGTACATGGGAGACTAAGATAGGAGGATCATAGGTTCGAGTCCAATCTCAGCAACTTAGACCCTCAGCAACTTAATAAGACCCTGTTTCAAAATAAAAAATAAAATAGGGCCGGGGGTGTGGCTTGGAGGTAGAATGCCCCTGGGTTCAATCCCCAGTAACCAAAAGATAAAATAAAATAAAATTCTGAATACATAGAAAGACAATGAAATGCATGAATGGTAGAGCCTAGGAAGAAATTAAAAAAACTATTATCTTTTAAAATCTTTTCTTTAGCTTCTACCCTATCTATAGACATCCTTTAGATCATAGTAAAATTGTCACTTTCTTCTTGAAGATTCTTGAAGAAAACTCTTTTACTTCATACATCCCAGAAAAAAAAAAATTGTCTGCTCCTTTCTTGTTAGAGTAGCTTTGATTTTTTTTTTTTTTTGTGGTACTGCGGATTGAACCCAGGGGTCTTCTACCTCCGTGCTACACCCCCGGCCCTATTTTTTATACTTTATTTTGAAACCGGGTCTCACAAAGTTGCGGAGGGCCTCACTAAGTAGAGAGAGAGAGAGAGAGAGAGAAAGAGAGAGCTGAGGCTGGCCGCGAACCCGTATCCTCCGGTCTCTGCCTCCCAAAATGCCATGAAGTACAAGAAATACAGATACGTGAGTCATACCCTTTAAGACTATCTTCCCACTAAATTGTTCCTCACAAAATCGTTGTACTAATTTTTTGTGGTAACTGCCAATGCTTTTTATGCAATGTTGCCTGTTGCATGAATCATCAGTCTTTGATCTTGGCTATTTATGTTGAATTTTTTAAAATTTCAGCATAATATTCCATTGAAGTAAAATCCTTGTGATTGCTTTCACTAATCATATTGTGTGATAATTATTTAAAAACATTTTTAAATGTGCTATTGGGAAATAGAATGAAACAATTTGTACAAATAAATCTCAATGAAGATCCTTAATTTTGCTCCATTACTAATTGTTCCATTTTAGTTCCATATTGTAGAAATAATTTTAATACAACTAATTCCATTCAGTTTGTTACTCTTAGCTCTTTCTTAGCAAAATTAAAAATAAATATTTTACAATACATTATTCCCTTGGTAAATATTTATTTATTTATTTATTCTTGTGGTACTGGGGATTGAATCCAGGGGCACTCCAGCACTGAACCATATCCAAAATAAAAAATAAAATAAAAAATAAACCCTTTTTATTTTTTATTTTGAGTCAGGGTCTTGCTAAGTTTCCAAGACTGGCCTTGAACTTATGATCCTCTTGCCTTACCCTCCAGAGCTACTGGGATTACAGAGTGTGCCACTGCACCTGGCTAAATATTTATTCTATGACCAGACTTAAAACATATAATATGCTTCAAAATGTGCAATATTAACACACAATGTCTTAAGACAAATTAGAACTTTCATGAAACCTGTATACTTTAGGTTAACATTTTGCTTTGACATATTTTGTTCATAAATTATATTTGTATTTTACAAACATGTCCTGATTTTTCAAGTTTCTGTCTTAACTGGAAAATAATCTCAGTAATTATAATCCCACTTGCTAAAATTCTACCTATTCAAACAATTAAACTTGACAGTTAAAAATCTATAAAGAAATAGATTCACTGATTCAATAATTTTCCTTCTTTTCACCAAATTCTTGCCATCAATCAAAAGGTTTTTTATCACATGCAAAAAAAAAAGTTCCAAGAGAAAAAAGTTAATGCACAAAATAAGTGTCAGAAGTGATGGAGAGCTAAGCATTCTCTAAAAGGAAAATTAAATTATCAACTTCTTTAATAATTCTATCTACACATTTTCTATTAATTCTAAGCATGGTTTTGTCTGAATATTCTGTTTTTATCATTAAAGATTCTGCAACTGAAATTTCTATATCTTACATTTCACAACAGACAAGTCTTGTCATATTTTGACTAGTTATAATCAAAGTGCCAAGATTTATTTCACCTAAGATAATTATTATTTATAATAGAATAATGATTACCTATCATTAGTTTCTGCTGAGTATGGAAATAACATGGCACTCCTCAGATAAACACTAAGAGTTAAGGATTTGCTGATCTGTTTATAGTGCTCTTGGGTAGCAGTACTGAAAGAGTATTGAGAAGGGAGTTATGTCAACAAGATGATAGAAAAGGATCTTTCTACTGCATCCACCACAGAAGTGCCAATTTTGACAACTACTTACAGATCATAGTTCCTTTCATGGGAGTCTATGAGTCCTATGGAAAGGTTCCAGCCCATCGTTGGAACACAATAATCTGAGAGTAGATGCACTGAAGAGGGTAAGAAGAACAGTTTCAATTTACATAAAGAATCCCTCTTCTAAGGCAGCACAGTAAGTGACAAGAGAAACTTCTGTATGAAGTGTCTCCAGTAGAAGAAAGCAAGAGCATAGCGTGTGAGCACCTGGATCCCTAAACAGTGCAGGGTGCTGCCCAAGAAGCACACTAATTCCTTGCCTCACCCATAATATTAAGGCGATTGGCATGACTGAGCAGTTAGAAGAGACAGGTAGCAGAAAAGAGGCTGCAGACAATACTAATTACAACAGAAACCCCCTTAGGAGGCTTACCCACAACTACATGGGTGCCTCACTTGTGTTCTATGAACACTGCAACTGGTCTATGAACATCCCAACACTCCACACATCTCATCACCTGGCTTCCAAATTATGCTTTCACAGGCAAGGAGTACACTGTCTCCTACAGACAACCTACTTGACTGCAGGATGGTGAAAAGGTACAGAACACGAGCATATCAGGGCACCATCCTAGGGAAAACAAATGAGAGGCTCTCAGCAACTAGCATACATTTGCAATAATAAAAAAGGAATATAATTTTAAGAAACCCCCACCAAGAAAGAACAAGAGGTGTAGAAAAAGAATACCCACAGAAAAGGTCTGAGAAAGATTCAGAATCCCTTGTCAACTTGACTGGTGAAGATTTTTCTCTCCTAAAGGCAGTCAGTAAAGATTTGAGGAGACTCTAATTACAAATGTGAAGATGGCAATAGAAAATGTCAAGGGCCACAGAAGAAGGAAGGAAGGAAGGAAGGAAGGAAGGAAGGAAGGAAGGAAGGAAGGAAATTCTGTAGTTGAAGAATTATTGATGAAATAAAAATGGTGCAAGGGAAGTGGTACAAGGGAAGGAGAAGGCCAAGAAAGAAGTGAATCTATGGAATTACTATCATAAACAATGTGTACATATGAGATTATACCAACATCATTCTCAGTACTACATATGGGGGGGTGGGGGGAGGGACACCAAGAGCTGTGTGCATGTATGTTAACACCAAACTGATATTCATTGTGATGTGAGACTACAATGCACCAATAAAAACATGTATAGAAATGCAATAGAAAGAAACAATAGATTGATCCAGCAGCAGAAAGAATATACTAATTTGAAGACAGGTCATTTGAAAATATACAGTCAAAGGAGAAAAAGAAATACCTGAAAAAGAATGAAGAAAGTCTATAGGCTATATGGGACATTAGAAAGCTAACATGCATATTGTGGGACTCAGAGAGAGAGAAAAAACGGGAAGGAAAACTTATTTCAAGAAATAATGTCTGCCATTTGTATTTCTGAAGTGGTGGCATATACACACATGGAGTTTTACTCAGCCATAAAGAAAGACAAAATTAGCCGGGCGTGGTGGCGCACGCTTGTAATCCCAGTACTTTGGGAGGCGGAGACCAGAGGATCTGGGTTCGCGGCCAGCCTCAGCTCTCTCTCTCTCTCTCTCCCTGTCTCTCTCTCTCTCTCTCTCCTTAGTGAGGCCCTCCGCAACTTCGTGAGACCCGGTTTCAAAATAAAGTATAAAAAACAGGGCCTGGGGTGTAGCGCGGAGGTAGAACGCCCCTGCGTTCAATCCCCGGTACCGCAAAAAAAAAAAAAAAAAAAAAAAAAAAAAAATAAATA
>PVJS01016965.1:0-27638 GCA_004027185.1 Glis glis | reverse complement strand
ATCCTGTGCGCGCGCATGCGCGCTGAGGTTGGCCGCGAACCCGGATCCTCCGGTCTCCGCCTCCCAAAGTACTGGGATTACAAGCGTGTGCCACCACGCCCGGCTCTTTATTTTTTCTTTTTAAACAGGGTCTCTCTTGAGTGACTATGTGCTGGCCTCAAACCTGCTATCCTCTGTCTCAGCCTCCCAAGTACCGGGATTACAGGTGTGGCACCACTGCACCCAGCTTTATGCCCATTTTTGTTAACATTAAATTGGCAGCTGTGTTAGCCCCCCTCCTTTTCTTTTGGCGGTACTAGGGATGGAACCCAGGGGTGCTTTACCACTGAACTATATCCCCAGCCCTTTTTTTAGTTTTGAGACAAGTGCCCAGGCCAGCCTTGAACTTGCAATCTTCCTGCCTCCGTCTCCTGAGTCGCTGGGATTTCAGGTGTGCATTACCATACCTGGCCTTATTTTAGCCCTTTTACTAGTCTGTGAAATTCAGAAGTCTGGAAATCACTAGACTGGATGGTCTGGGAGATCCTTTCTGCCTATAATATTCTATGGACGTAACAAATCAGCAGCAACGTCTGCCCAGAGCCCCTCCCGAGGCCAGCCTCCACCTCTGAGTCGTCCTGCGCTCCAGGTGCACAGCACGGTGACAAGCCCTCTTCATCCAGTGGAGTTGCCGTCTTCAGAGATGGGACGTCTGCGGCCTTCCCGGTGGCTCAGGCCACAGCGGCTCCAGGCTGTTTCTTAGCACACTGATAGACCGCAGGCACTGCTGACGGGCTCGCCCTCTCTTCAGGCCTTCCATATGAAGTTGTAACTCCCACCCCAACAACAAACACTTTCTCCCTCTCACCTTCTGTGCTGCTTTTCTTTTAGCACCTAACACTACCTGATATTCTAAATGTTCTACTTATCCTGGCTTTTTGTGTGTGTTAGATTGTGTTTATTATTTCACATTGTATATATATCAAAAGTTCACACCATGTACCATATATATACATATATAATTTATTTCTTAATTATACCTCAATAAACCAGGGGAAAAAGTGATTTCAGAAAGCTTTTAAGCCAGGTGTGGTGGTGCACGCTTGTAATCCCAGTACTTGGGAGGCTGAGACAGGAGGATCACAGGTTCACGGCCAGCCTCAGCTACTTAGTGAGGCCCTCCGCAACCTAGTGAGACCCTGTTTCAAAATAAAGAATAAAAATAGGGCTGGGGATGAAGCTCGGAGGTAGAATGCCCGGGTTCAATCCCCAGTACTGAAAAAAAAAAGCTTTCATTGATTAAAAACTTCTAAATGTGAGCCGGGCGTGGTGACGCATGCTTGTAATCCCAGTACTTGGGAGGCCGAGACTGGAGGATCCGGGTTCGCGGCCAGCCTCAGCTACTTAGTGAGGCCCTCCACAACTTCGTGAGACCCTGTTTCAAAATAAAGTATAAAAAATAGGGCTGGGGGTGTAGCCCGGAGGTAGAATGTCCCTGGGTTCAGGCCCCGGTTCTGCAAAATAAAAAAATAAATTAAAAAAATAAAAACTTCTAAATGTAGAAGACTGAAGTAATTTCTATATAATCTATACAAATATTATACCTAGGGTTAGTTGACATACTGGTATAATAACTTCTTTTTCCTTCACTTTGGTAGGCTCTGAAAGAACCTATGGAGATTTGTGTCAAAACAAATTAAATAAGTGAAATTTTGATTGAGAATAAAACAGAATTTAGAAATAAAGTAAAAATATTTCTGTTTCAGTGTTCCTATACAAATATAACCTAAGTTATCTGATGTATTTAGTCAACTATTTCTCATATATTTAGAAAAGGCGTGTGTGCCAGGCGTGGTGATGCACGCTTGTAATCCTGTGTCGAGGGCCGAGGCCTGTCCTAGAAGCACACTGAGATTATCATCTTGGGCCAGCCCAGTTTGGATACATGGTATTTGGCTGGGCGGGATCTGTCCGCAAACGGACACATTCCAAGGGACCTGGTGTAATCTTCAAGGTGCTGATGGTCAATCCCTCCTTCCCCTAAGATTGTCACATAATTGCTGATCCCTGTTTGATTAATCCTTACAAAAGCCTGAGATAATTGCTGATCTCTGTTTGATTAATCCCTACTGTAACCTGTGATAATTGCTGATCTCTGTTTAATTTTTACTGCAACCTGTGATAATTGCTGATTCCTGGGTTTGATTAACTTTTAAAATTCCTATAAAAATGAGGCCCTGGATATAGAGCTCCAGGAGAATTTGCCATCTCTATCTCCTCCCCGACCCAATTATTAAATGTAATTATTTTGCAAATTACCATATCAGACTTCGTGTTGTTTCGTGCAAGAAGACCATTGTTAGGAAGCTGCCTGGTGCAGCGACCATCTGTGGCAGGAACCACAGACTTCAGGAAGCTGTCTGGGCAGCAACCGTCTGTGGCAGGAACCATAGACTGTCAGGAAGCTGCTTGGTGCAGCGACTGTCTGTAGCTGGAACCATAGACTGTGTCAGGAAGCTGCTTGGTGCAGTGACCTTCCGTGGCAGGAACCACAGAGTAGACCATCCGCCGGAATTACCGCAATAATCCAGTACTTGGGAGGCTGAGAAAGGAGGATCACAGGTTCGCAGCCAGCCTCAGCTACTTAGTGAGGCCCTCCGCAACTTAGTGAGACCCTGTTTCAAAAGAAAGAATAAGCCGGGTGTGGTGGCGCATGCTTGTAATCCCAGTACTTTGGGAGGCGGAGACCGGAGGATCTGGGTTCGTGGCCAGCCTCAGCTCGCTTGCTCTCTCTCTCTCTCCTTAGCGAGGCCCTCCGCAACTTCGTGAGACCCGGTTTCAAAATAAAGTATAAAAAATAGGGCCGGAGACGTAGCGCGGAGGTAGAACACCCCTGCGTTCAATCCCCAGTACCGCAAAAAAAAAAAAAAAAGAATAAAATTTAGGGCTGAGGGTGTGGCTCAGAGGTAAAATGCTCCTGGGTTCAATCCCCAGTACTGAAAAAAAAAAGGGTGTGTGTGTGTGTGTGTGTGTGTGTCCCATTCCTGTGAAGTCCACCTGGCAGTTGTTCTTTCTCATTTTGTGCATGTCACTGCCTAGAACTCCCAGAAAATTAAGGATCACTTCACAAATTTTCATGTCATCCTTGCACAGGGGCCATGCTAATCTTGTCTGTCATTCCAATTTTAGTATATGTGCTGCCGCAGCGAGCACTCCTTATCCTGTTTATTGTGGCTCTACTACAATAAATGAATGCCTCATAGAACTGACTATGCTGGATCCCATCACAGTGGTGACTGGAACCTTTTCTTCTCTGTCTTTAGTGTCTTCGTCCTAGTCCTTGTTCCTCCAAACCACAGACCTCTTAGAGCAGCAAAAGGGGTGGTGACGCACACCTGTAATCCCAGGATTTGGGAGGCTGGGGTTCAGGTCCAAGGACAGAGCAAGGTAACTTAGTGAGACCGTTTCAAAATGACAAATAAAGCTGGGTGTGGTGGCGCACTCCTGTAACCCCAGTACTTGGGAGGCTGAGACAGGAGGATTGCAGGTTTGAAGCCAGCCTCAGCAACTTAGTGAGACCTTGTTTCAAAATAAAAAAAAAAGGGGCTGGGGGTGTAGCTCAGAAGTAGAAGGTCCCTGGGTTCCACCCCCAGCACCACAGGCCCAGCAGGTGACAGAACGCACTAGAGTCCGCCAGGCGTAGGTTCTGATGCCCAGCAAGCGAGCAAGCCCAGCCAGCTCACCAGCTCCTGACACTTGAAAACAAGGTGAAGTTGCAGTTCAGCTAGAACCTCTTCTAGTTCCGATTTGAAGGGATTTCACGTCTTTGGCCCCTTCTTTCCAGGAGGGGTAGCAGAATTTAATGACACAGACTAATTTGGGAGATTTCACAAGGCTTTAATAATAACCTGATAAATACTGTTAAACAAAAATAACACGTATTCTTCCCTGCAGCAACATATAGGCACACATTCTCTTTCTCACACATCGACTCTGAGGTAGGAGGTGCACTGGCTAAAGAATAAAAATACTCAGTGGGCTGTGCATGGCCCAGACCATGGTCCAGGAGGCACTTGGTGGAAAGGCAGCCCCTGGAGAGCAGGAGCAGGGCTGGCCGGCGGCACTAAGACCCTGGAGGGGCTGCAGGGCCACCGGAGTTGGGCGTCCCTGGCCTCCAGCCTTTGAGATCCTACCCAGGACTGGCTGGAGCGGGTAGGGGGTGAAGCTAGGTTGGCAGCTGGTTCCAGGTCTAGAAGGAGGCTCCTGGCACATAAAGTGCTCTTGGTAAGAACTTGTGGTTTTTGTTTTGTTTTGTTGTTTCATAGTACTGGGATTGAAGTCAGGGGGTGTTCTACCTCTGAGCTACACCCCCAGCCCTTTTTTTATTTTGAAACAGGGTCTCACTGAGTTGTAGAGGCTGGCCTCCAACGTGCGATCCTCCTGTCTCAGCCCCCCTAGTACTGGGACTACAGGTGTGCACCACCATGCCTAGCTGGTAAGCACTTGAGTGAATTGAAGGAATGGAGTGGGGCAGGGAAGAACTCTACAGCACATGCGCCAGAGAGCCTCGAGCCCAGAACAGGAGACCAAGGATGCGGCAGCACCTCCACCAAGCACTTTAGAGGTGGCCAGATGTGAAAATGCCAAGCCGGGAAGCTCTGGGGCACCGGCTATACTGGGGGTGGGGGGAGAAAAGCAATCTCTTCTCCCAAAGTGTCTTGACTATGATTAGCACCCTTGCCCCTCCAGGGCCCCTCTCATCTCGTTCACACAGTGAACCTGCTTCAAAGGACCCCATTCACCTCTCCCTTCCCTGGGAAAGCGGTCTCGTCCTTCGCCTTGGGGAAGAAGTTCCGAGCCAACTGAGTCATGCGCCTGTTCTGAGGCAGCTGACCAGGCACGGAAGGGAAGAGACTCCGGACCCCGTCGACCCGGTCAGGCTCCCAGCGGCAGCTCGGGTGTAGCCAGCGGTAGTAGGCGAGGCGCAAAGCCAGACCTGACAGTAAGCAGGCACCTCCCGCAGGCAGCAGCCACCGCTGCAGCAGGGTCCCAGTCCCGCCTGGCAGCCAGGTGGTATGAGTCGCCCAGGTGGCTGCCAGCAGAGAACTGTCAACCAGGAGGAATACCAGGTGGATGGCCGCGCGGCCTCGGGTATGGCCCTCAGACACGTTGAACCAGGAGAAATAGAGGATGGTGGCCACCGTCGCTCGGTACAGCCACTCGGAGCGGGGGTCGGGCATGAATTCTGTGCCCTGAAGCCAGACCCAGAGCAGCAGCACCAGCCACAGGCCCAGGAAGTGCAGGCCCACATAGTGGGGGAAGAGAGCTGAGAACAGGGCCACAGCCAGGACTCGGGGACACAGCAGCAGCAGGTTCCACAGGAAATAGATGAAAGAGGAGCGACAGCCCAGGCGGGGCTTGAAGGGAAGGCAGGCGCGCAAGGCCTGGTGGTAGTCCAGCAGCGCCCAGGAGATGCCCAAAAAGGACAGGCTGATGCTGATCACTACGAAGAACAAGAGAAAACAGGTGAGCCCCGTGGGCAGTCTGCCTGGCGCCCCCCCCCCCCCGGCTCACAGGTATCTCAGGGACCCTCCTAGCAACGCTGAGGTAGGTATTAGAATCTCCCCATTTGTAAAAGGGAAAACGCTCAGCAAGTTCACACAACCACAACCAGACGTGGAGCAGGGAGGTAAACCTGGAGCCTGTGCTTCACCGTGAAGCTTCGCTCTCAGGTGCCATCCTGGGGACGGGACAGCAGGGGATGAGAGGCTACGTGACTTACAGTCACCCAAGGCTGAAACAGGAGGATCGCAGGTTTGAGGCCAGCCTCAGCAACTTATTTTATTTTTTTGCGGAACTGGGGATTGAACCCAGGGGCATTCTACCTCCGGGCTACGCCCCCAGACCTAGTTTTTATTCTTTATTTTGAAACAGGGTCTCACTAAGTTGCAGAGGGCCTCACTAAGTAGCTGAGGCTGGCCACGAACCCGGATCCTCCTGTTTCAGCCTCCCAAGTACTGGCATTACAAGCGTGCACCACCACACCCGGCTCAGCCTCAGCAACTTAATGAGAACCTCAGCAACCTAGTGAGACCCTGATTCAAAACAAAAAATAAAAAAGGCTTGGGGGAGCCAGGCATGGTGGTGCATGCTTGTAATCCCAGTACTTGGGAGGTTGAGACAGGAGGACTGCAGGTTCGAAGCCAGCCTCAGCAACTTAGTGAGGCTCTTCGCAACTTAGTGAGACCCTGTTCCCAAATAAAAAATAAAATAGGGCTGGGGGTGTAGCTCCGAGGTAGAATGCCCCTGGGTTTAATCCCCAGTACCAAAAAAAAAAAAAAAAAAAGGCTGGGGGTATAGATCAGAGATAGAATGCCTCTGGGTTCCATCCCCAGTACCACAAAAAAACAAAATAATCACCCAGCAGTAGGCACCCTTGGGCCTTGACTACACCCTGAACATCTTCTAGGGCCCTATAATTCTTTCTTTGCCAGAAGAGCCCAAGCCTTTTTCGGATCTGAAAATCACCAGTCTCAGTTCCCCCTTTCTCTATGTCAGAAAGGGGGCAGGATGAGCCAGGTGTGGTGTCGCACGCTTGTAATCCCAGTACTTGGGAGGCTGAGACAGGAGGATCGCAGGTTCAAAGCCAGCCTTGGCAATTTAGAGAAGCTCTCAGCAATCTAGTGAGACCGTTTCCAAATAAGAAATAAAATCAGGCTGGGGGTGTAGCTTGGAGGTAGAATGCCTCTGAGTTCAATCTACAGGACCGAAATAAAAATAAAGAAAGGGGGCCAGGAGATCCCCTGGGGTGGCAACAGGCCTTGGGCTGCAGCTGTCCTCAGGGCAGGAGGGAAGTCCCTGCTGCATGGCAGAAGTGCTACTCACTCCCCTTTAATCCCCTCCATGCACAGCCTGGCCCTGCTCTTGATTTTCCAAGATCCAGAAATTTACCAAATTACCTGCTTGCCCAGGTACCCAGAACCTACCCCCAGCCTGGCATCAGATCTGTAGCCATCACCCTATTTATGTATTTATTTATTTTTTGTGCCAGGCATGGTGGCGCACGCTTGTAATCCCAGTACTTGGGAGGCTGAGACAGAAGGATCACAGGTTCGCGGCCAGCCTCAGTTACTTAGTGAGGCCCTCCGCAACTTAGTGAGACCCTGTTTCAAAATAGAGAATATAAAATAGGGCTGGAGGTGTAGCTCAGAGGTAGAATGCCCCTGGATTCCATCCCCAGTACGGGGAAAAAAATTATTTATTTTTGGTACTGGGGATAGAACCCAGAGGCATTTTACCTCCAAGCTACACCCCAGCCCTTTTTTATTTTGAAGCAGGGTCTTGCTAAATTGCTGAGTCTCGCTAAGGTGCTGAGGCTGGTCTTAAACCTGTGATCCTCCTGTTTCAGCCTCCCAAGTACTGGGTTTATAGGTGTGTGCCACCATGCCCAGCTTTTGCAATCTCTCTCTCTCTCTCTCTCTTTCCCCCCTGTGATACTGGGGATTGAACCCAAGGGATCACAGATTTGAGGCCAGCCTCAGCAAGGAGTGAGACTCTCATCAACCTATGGAGACCCTATTTCAAAATATAAAAATAGGGCTGGGGGTATAGCTTGGAAGTAGAATGCACCTGGGGCTCAATCCCCAGTACCACACACACAAAAAGGAAACAGAGTCTCGCTAAGTTGCAGAGGCCGTCCTCAAACCTGTGATTCTCCTGTCTCAGCCTTCCAAGTATTGGGATTACAGGCATAAGGCACCAAGCCCAGCTCATCACCCTCCCTTAACTACCGATCTTCTAGTTTACCCAACATGCCCCACTCTCTAACCTTGAAAAGCTTGGCCCAGGCTTGACCAAGAGCACCTGCCCCGCCCTGCAAGCCCCAGCTTGAATATCCCCTGGGGTCACCCATCCAGACCCCACCCTGCGCACTAGGCTGCATCCGGTGTTCCAGGAAGAGTCCACCTACTTCTGTTTGGAGTCTTACCACACAGTAATTCCCTATTTCCTTATCTCTGAGCTCCTGCAGGATAAAAAAACAGATTCTGGCTGTGGTGAGGCACCTGTGATCCCAATGACTGGAGATCGCAAGTTCAAAGTCAGCCTCAGCAACTTTTTTTTTTTGTGGTACTGGGGATTGAACCCAGGGGCATTCTACTTCCGCGCTACACCCCCGGCCCTATTTTTTTATACTTTATTTTGAAACCGGGTCTCATGAAGTTGCGGAGGGCCTCACTAAGGGGGGGGGGGAGAGAGCTGAGGCTGGCCGCGAACCCGGATCCTCCGGTCTCCGCCTCCCAAAGTACTGGGATTACAAGCGTGCACCACCACGCCTGGCCGAGCCTCAGCAATTTAGTAAGACCCCTATTTTTTATCCTAGCCCTACTTTTTATCCTTTATTTTGAAACAAGGTCTCACTAAGTTGCAGAGGGCCTCGCTAAGTTGCTGAGGCTGGCCTAGAACCTTCCATCTTCCTGTCTCAGCCTCCCAAGTACTGGGATTATAGGCGTGGGCCACCACACCTGGCTCCCATGTAATCCTTTCATCAACCCTAAGAGGTAGGAACATCTATCATGTCCATTTTTCAGATGAGAACAAACTGATACTCAGAGCAGTTGTGTCATTTTTCCACACTCCTGCAGCTAGAGAGTGACTTTAGATCTGAACTCTGATCCACTCCTAAAGCTTGGTCCCCTATTTTCTCAGTAACCTTTAGAAAGACTGAAAACATAGCTGACATTGGAGGGAGACCCTGCCAAGCCACCAGAGGGTCCCGCCGTGGCCCGGCACTCACACTGGTAGTATTCGGCCTGGCCACTCTGCAGCATGATGACCAGCACCAGCGTGAGCTGCGGCGTCGTCTCCAGGAAGGTCTCAAAGAGCCGCAGCATGCTGATGTCCATGGAGAGGAAGTCGGCATAGGCCCGGTCATTCTCCGAGGGCACCTCCTGCTGCCACACCAACAGCCCCTGCCGCAGCCCCTGCAGGCACCTAGGCAGCACACAGGGAAGGCCACAGGGCCAGGTCAGTGTCCTGCGAACGCCCCATCTCGTGCCCATCTGGTAGATGCAGACAGGCTCCAATCCTGGCATGTCACTCTCGTGCTGTGGGGCCTGGGGCAAGCCACCTGCCTCCCTGAACCTGTTCCCTCATCCGTAACAGGGGGGTAAATACAACTTCTCCTGCTGGTCAGACACTGTGCCAAGCTCACAAGCCCTGTCTGTTTATTCCTCACGAGCGCCCCATTTTCTCGATGGAGAAATGGCATCAAGAAGCTAATGAGTGGGAGAATCAGGCTGGACCTCGAACTGAATTTGAAAGGCATGCTAGACAGTTGTCCGAGGCAGGCGTTCTCAATTTCAGCATGCCTAGCCATCTCCTGGGAGCCTGGGGGCAAACAGGCTATGGACTGCTGCTGAGCCCCGCCGGCAAGACGGGATCAGACTGAGCTGTAGGAAGAGCGTGCTGGCCACGGAGAGAGGAAGGGTTGGAGGGGTTACGGTGGAAGTGAGGGTCCCATTTAAGAGGCTGCTGGAACAGCCCAGGGAGAATGGAGGTGAGCCTGGCCCAGAGGGATGGGGATGAAGACTAGAGCAGAGTTAAGAGTCAGAGATCGGACAGACAGGCTGGAGGAGCCACCAGTGTGAGGCAGAGGAGACGAGGCACCGAGGTCTCCCCTACCCAGAAATTGCTGCAACAATTCAAATGCCCTGACAAGGGTCCCCACCTCAGCCTTGTCACAGGCAGGAACAGAGACCCGGTTTTCAAACAAAAGCTCAGCAGACACAGAAGGGAAGATGTGTGAGGTAGTCTTGAACACAGGGCCCATCAAGGACTGCAACAGCTGTGCCCCTCTGCACCGGGTCATATTGGTGTGTGAACAGTCCCTTGGGCAAAACAGCAACATTCAAAGCTCCTCTCCCCACCGCTGGAGCTTTATTAAGGCCAGATCTGGAGAAGTTTGTGAAATGGATTCCAGAGCAGATTCTTGCTCCAGTCACCCCATCCCAGACCGCACAATGATTCCCTGGCTTCATCGCATGACTCTGACTCCTTGGTTTCAGTTTCTGCCTCTCTTCGGGACCCTGCCAGTTCTGAAAAGGAGCCCAGTCCACATGTATTTTCTGAAACACAGACTATGCCCAGCTGTGGCTGGCTCCAGGGGGCATGGATGAGTCAAACTGCATCTCTGTCCTCTTGTTCTATCTGGGAGTGGGAAGAAAGTGTTCAGGGAAGAGCATTAAGCTGGGAACCCAGCCTATGCCCAGCCCTGGCTGGCTCCAGGGGCACAGATGAGTCAAACCACATTTCTGCCCTCTTGTTCTATCTGGGAATGATAAGAAAGTTTTCAAGGAGGAGTATTCAGCTGGGAAAGAAAGGGTGAAGCCAGGCACAAGGGTGCATGCCTGTAATTGCAGTACCTGGAAGACTGAGACAGGAGGATCGCAGGTTCAAGGCCAGTCTCAGCAACTTAGTGAGACCCTCAGCAACTTAGTAAGACCCAGTTTCAAAGGAAAAAATAAAAAGAGCTGGGGGTGTAGCTTGGAGGTCAAATGTCTCTGGGTTCAATACACAGGAAAGAAAAGGGGGAGGATGGAAGGGAGGGGGGAGGGTAGAAGGGAAGGGGGGAAGGAACACCATGCTCTGGGGGTCAGGGCTGCTGAAACTTACAGGTTGGCAGAGGTGATCACAAAACTGACATTTGTTGAATGCTTATTGTGCACCAGGACAATTTACAGGTGTATTTCGTTTAATCCTCACAAACCAGAAGTAGGCTCTATTACCAATCCCACGGGAACAATGAGTAAACTGAGCCCTGGAGCGGTCAGGACTTGTCCAAGGCCCCAGCTGAGCTGAAAGAAACAGCTTGGACCGCACAGTCCTCCGGCCAGCAGTGCCGGGGCACTGTCCCTCTCCTGCTCACTCTCACAACTGGCCCGCCTGCCAGACCCCTCGGTCCATGACTGCCTCTTCTACAGAGGAAACTGAGGCTCAGAGAAACCCAGAAAGGAGGCTACAGGTGTCACAGCCAGACTTGGACCCCAGAGAAGCCTGACTCCGCGAAGCCCCCTTGCAGTCTCCTCTGGGCCTCGGTTTCCCCTCCTGGGCTGGACGAGCTCTGAGGACGGTCAGCCGGGGCGCTCTTTCCTGAGGGGGCTGGACGCCGGCTCACCTGCTCCAGAGATGCGCACGGGACCTGGTTTCCGCCCTCCCACCCGCTTGCAGTGCCCGGCGTGTCTCGCCTGCACTAGCAGCCCAGCGGCAGCAGGTGCCGGGGGCGGGGCGCTCACCTGTACACGTAGCCCAGCTGCAGGAGGTGCAGCAGCGCCAGGCAGCGGCGCGGGGGCGGCGGCCCGTGCGGGCGGGCGAGGTCGGCGCGCAGCCAGACCCAGCTGAAGAGCTGCAGCGCCCCCGAGGCGAGCAGGAGCAGCGCCAGCACCAGCGCGGCCCACAGGTAGCGGCCGCCGAGCGCGTACTGCGCGGCGACCCACAGGTCCGAGCCCAGGTCCAACAGGAAGGCGGCGGTGCCGCCCACGCCCAAGACCAGGTCCCAGGGGAGCGCGGCGCGGGGTGAACAGGGCATGGCCCCGCCTCGGCCCGCTCCTCGCCCTCGGCGCCGCGGACCCGCCTCCGGCCCGGGGTCGCGGGCGCAGGAAGGAGGCGGGAGCCGTGCACGGGCCTGCAGGGGGACGTCCCGTCCCGTCCCGTCCCGCCCCGTCCGGGGAGGAGCGAGGTCGCAGGCGCGGGCCCCCACCCGGCCCTTCCGCGATCCGGACGTCGCCCCGATCCGGCCCCGGGCCTGTCCCCGGGAGCCCCCGACCCAGGCCCGCCGAGCCGCCAGGGCCCGAAGACCCACGCCCTCCGCTTGGCGGGCTTCCCGGGCCCAAGTTCTACAAAGTTGTAAACTTCCGAGGCGCCTTGGAAGCCCAAGAAAGCGAGAATGGCCCGAAAACTCGAGCCTAGAGCCCGGCTGCCACGGCGATCGCTCACGTCCGCGTGGTTGCCCAACCAAACAAGGAAACAAAAAGGCACGTGCTGACCTCCACACGCGGGACTTTGCAAACTACCCGCGCGCACGCGTTCTAAGGTCGAGCTGGGGGGGGGGGGCTAAGTACAAGAGCCACAGGGCCAGTCTTCCTAGTGGCTTTTAGTAACTGCAAGGGAGTCACTTTACACATCATTTACATATTAGAAGGAATAATGCACAGAATAAGATGCACCATGAGCATTGTTTTATTTTTTGTTGTTTTGTTTTCTGGTGCTAGGGATTGGACCCAGTACCTAACTATACTATGCCTCCTAACTATACCCCAGCCCTTTTTATTTTTTTTATTTTAAAACAGTCTCCCTAAATTGCTGAGAGTCTCGCTAAATTGCTGAGGCTGGCCTCAAACCTGCGCTCCTCCTGTCCTGTCTCAGCTTCCCAAGTACTGGGATTACAGGTGTGCTCCACCAAGCCTAGCTATGAGCATTGTTTTTGTGGATAAAACATGAAACTTGGAAGAAATGTGCATCTGGAGGGCTCTTTGGGCTTCATTTCCTGATCCGGCTGGCCCATCCCAGATTACTTTCCTCGGACAGGGAAAAGATGGCGAAGTCCAGCTTTGGACGGGGTGATGCTGCCCCATTTTACTAGGAGGAAGGTGAGCCCAGCAAGTGGGCAGGTGCGCTCAAGGTCATGGCGCCCAAGGTCACGGCAGGAGCAGCGCGTGCAGGCCCAGCAGCAGCACGTGCAGGCCCAGCAGCACGGTCAGCAGGAGCGCAACAGGCGCGGGCGCCGTGCCGGGGGCGCGCAGGCAGGTGGCGTAGGCGTCGAAGTCGACCTGTTGCATGGCGCACACGTGCTCGGCGCGGCAGGTCTCCTCGCAGGCCGCCATGTCGTAGCTGACGGAGTTGTAGACGTAGTAGCGCTGCAGCGTGTCTTGGTCGCTGGCGATGCGGGTCAGTGCCTCCTGCAGGGAGCGGGCGCCTGCGTCTGGCACCGAGTAGGCCTCAGTCAGCCGGTACTCCAGCTCCCAGCGCGGGGTCTCCTGCAGGTTCGCCTGGCTCAGGTTCATGTAGTAGGTCACCATGTCCTGGAGCGAGGCACGGGGCAGGCCAGCGGTGAGCAGGTGTAACACCAATCCTGCCCCTGGCATTTGCCCCCAGACTTTTTAAGAGTAATAATGACTATTAGAGAGCATTGAACTACCTACCAGCTGTGCCTGGCAGACATGCTGTGGGTCTGATGAGGTAAGCTTTTATCCCCATTTCACTGATGAAGAAAGGGAGGCCTAAGGAAGTTAATTCACTTGGCCAGGGCCGTACAGGTGGGTGTACAGTGGCACAGGTGTGATTGGGACCCAGGTTGTTTACCCCACTGCCTGTATTTTAGGTCCCTCCAAGCTCCCAGGCACAAACTCGGTAAATATTTACAGAATGAATGGGGTTAACCTAGAGGGGGTGCCTGGCTGACAGTGGTTCTAGAACTGTGGTTGATGGGAGTTTAGGATGAGCCCAAGACCCCCTAGGGCCCAGGGCCATCTTCAGAACTAGAATCTGAAGGGCTTGCTGATCCACTGCTGTCCAGTTAAATTGAGGAGAGCGAAGTCTCTGGACCTTCCCGAGGCTCTGTGGTCAGGAGCGGGGGAGCTGACTGGCTGAGAGTCAGGGAAGGCGCCTTAGGCCCCTCCCACCCTCCTGCTCTGGCTGCGCAAATGCAGGGCCCCTGACCTGCAGGCTCAGCGTGGCTCGGTCGTACTCGAACACCCGGATGCCTGGATTGTTGGCCCCGTTGACCACTCCGGGCAACGTGGTTTTCCACGGGGTGACGCCAGGTGTCAGGAACATGACGCTCACGGGAGCGCCTTTGGGAGAGAGGCAGTGGGACTAAGAGGCAGGCGAGAGAGGGAAGCGGGCAGGCTGGCGTCGCCCTCCAGGCCCAGTACCTGCATCATCGTAGAACATCCGAAAGCTGTCGGTGTGGTGGTGCCCGAAGAACTGCCCGGCTATGACGCGGTGGTGCTTCCGGACCACCTGCAGGTACTGCTGGTTGAAGCCCTCCCGGAACCACGCCTTGTCCCGCGTCTTCTCAAAGAACCCCGGGGGCACGTGGCCAATAATGTACACCTGGGAGGAAGGGGTGCCAGGGGCTCAGAGACGTCTCCTCCCTACCCCATTTCTGCCTCATAATATCTGCCCACTACCAGGTGTGGTGGCACACGCCTGTAATCCCAGTGCTGCAAGGCCCTCAGCAATTTAGTGAGACTGTTTCCAAAAAAACCCTGGGCATGTTGGCGCACGTTTGTAATTCCAGTACTTGGGAGGCTGAGACTGGAGGATTGCAGGTTCATGGCCAGCCTCAGCAATTTAGTGAGGCCCTCTGCAACTTAGTGAGCCCCTGTTTCAAAATAAAGAATAATCCCAGTACTTGGGAGGCTGAAACAGGCCTCAGCTACTTAGTGAGGCCCTCCGCAACTTAGTGAGACCCTGTTTCCAAATAAAGAATAAAAAATAGGGCTGGGGGTGTAGCCTGGAGGTAGAATGCCCCTGGATTCAATCCCCAGTACTGCAAAAAATAGAAAGAAAGAAAGAGAGAGAGAGAGAGAGAGAAAGAAAGAAAGAAAGAAAGGGAAAGGGAAGGAAGGAAGGAAAGAAAGAGAGAAAAGAAGAAAGAAAGAAAGAAAGAAAGAAAGAAAGAAAGAAAGAAAGAAAGAAAGAAAAGAAAATAGGGCTAAACCAGGCATGGTGGCGCATGCCTGTAATCCCAGTATTTGGGAGGCTTAGACAGGAAGATCACAGGTTGGTGAACAGCCTCAGCAATTTACAGAGAAGCCCAGGCCTTCCACAACTTAGTGAGACCTTGTTTCAAAATAAAATATAAGCCAGGCGTAGTGGCGCACACTTGTAATCCCAGTACTTGGGAGGCTGAGACAGGAGGATTGCAGGTTTGAAGCCAGTCTCAGCCACTTAGTGAGGTTCTCAGAAACCTAGTGAGACCCTGTTTCCAAATAAGAAATAAAATAGGTCTGGAGGTGTAGTTTGGAGGTAGAATGCCTCTGGGTTCAATCCCCAGTAGCACAATAAATAAATAAATAAATAAAATAGGGCTGGAGGTGTAGCTCAGAGGTAGAATGCCCCTGGGTTCAATCCCTAGTACCACACACAAAAAATAAATGAATAAATAAATAAAAACTAAAATAAATAAAAAGGGCTGGGTGTGTAACTTGGAGGTAGAATGCCCCTGTTCAATCCCCAGTACCACCAAAAAAAATTCCAAAACAACCTGCCCACCTCCCCAAAGGCAGGTGAGCAACTCAATGCATCTCTTCCCTGACATTCTCCCCCATTCCACCTCCCAGACTGATTCCGCCTGGGACTAGATGGACACACACAGCTCAAGGCCGGGGGGGCCCCTGAGATCCGGTACACAGTACGGGCTGCCGCCACGGTGTGTCACGGCCCTGGAAAGAGCTGACTCTTTTGGTCTCAGCTCCAGCACTTCCTGTGGCGGGACCATCGCCGCTCCTGTGGGCCTCAGCCTCCTCATCTGCAGTGGGCTCCAGGACCCCCGCCCACAGGGCTGTTGGGAGGGAGGAAGAGTCCCTGCACCGGGCTCACTAAGGGCCCTCCGCTATGGAGAGTCTTGGGGTTCGTGGGTGAGCTGCTGCCGAGCGGGAGGCTTGCTCAGGAAGTGACCCAGAGAGGGAGGAGGAAGAAGCTGGAGCCCTCACCATCTCCCCAGCTCGGGACGCATTGGTCAGCACGGCTTCCAGCCACTGGAACTGCAGGCCGGGGTCGGCCATGTCAGCTGTCTGCTCATTGTTGCTATAGTAGAGGTTGGTGTTCAGGACCACGATCCGCCCTGCCCTGCCGGCCCCCGGCAACTTCTCAGAATAGAAGGCACCTAGGATGTCACAGCCAGGGAGAACCTGAAGGGGGTGTCTGCCCCGCTCCACCTCCTCTCCCGCCTTCTCCTCCCCCTGCATCCTCCCTTCCCATCTTTCGCATACGAGGGGTGTCTCAGAATAAAAACAAAAACTATAGCCCGGCTGCCCAGGTTCCAATCCTGGCTCTCTCTCTCTCAATGAGCTGTGCAACTTGGGAAAGTTATTCCACCTCCCCATGCCTCAGTTTCCTCATCTGCATAATGGGAATGACAATAGATAATGTGTGTTTGCCCATCCAGGTCCACTGTTGACCTTCCTCCCCTCAGCTCTCCACCCCAAGCGCTGACCTAGTCAGCCTAATCAGCGTGTTTAACCGATGGGGAGTCCCAGCAGCGGAAGATGGAGGAAAGGGAGGCGAGGAGAGCCAGGCGCACCCCGGGCTGGTGGTGTCTCTGGACAAGTGATTCTCAAACAGGAAATTTCACCCCAAGGAACATTTAGCAATGTTCAGAGACGTTTTTAGTTGTCACAGCTGGGGGTGTTTGTGGCCTCTAGTGGGTAGAGGACAGAGATGCTGCTAAACATCCTCCGACACACAGGACAGTCCTCCACAAGAAAGAACTGTCCAGCCCACGATAGCAGTAGTGGCAGGTTCCAACCAGCTTCAGCTGAAGGTCCCTGCTCCTTCCTGCTCCCTGCCTCGAAGAGTCTAGTACGGTGCTGAGGACCGCGCCTGGCACCGAGTACATGCTGAATAAATATGGGGATGAGAACACGGACTTTGGAGTCAGTCCTGGATTCTGCTCTCAGCCTGCCTTTGCTAAGCCGTGTCACCTCAGCCAAGTGACTTGGTATCTTTGGTGGCTTCGGTCCCCTACTCTGTAAAACAGGGGTAAAATCAGCACCTACTTCAAAGGGCTTTTGTAAAGATGAAATTAGATCCCACCCTGGCAGGCGGTAAGCACTCCTTGCTCCTTGTAGTCGCGATTGGTGTTAGTACCTTCTTTGAAGAGAGCGATGGATTCGGTACTGAGCCAGGGTCTCCACAGTTCTGCTACCTGAGTGTAGATATTGTTGCTCCCTGCTGGGAACTGGTTTTTAGGGTGAAAGTCATGATTTCCCAAAGCAGCATAGACTTTAGTATCTGGAAGGAAGAGAAGAAATATTTTAAAAATATGCAAAAGTGGCTGGGAGTACAGGCGCATAACTGTAATCCTAGTACTCAGGAGGCTGAGACTGGAGGATCCGGGTTCGCGGCCAGCCTCAGGTACTTAGTGAGGCCCTCTGCAACTTAGTGAGACCCTGTTTCAAAATAAAGAATAAAAAATAGGGCTGGGGGTATAGCTCGGAGGTAGAATGCCCCTGGGTTTAATCCCTGGTACCACAAAAAAAAAAAAAAAGCAAAAGTGGCTGGGAGTGGTGGCACATGCCTGTGATCCTAGTACTTGGGAGGCTGGGACAGGAGGATGACATGTTTGAGGCCAGCCTCAGCAACCTACTGATGCCCTCAGAAACTTAGCAAGACCTTGTTTCCAAATAAAAATAAAAAGATCCAGGGGCGTAGTTCGAAGGTAAAATGCCCCTGGGTTCAATCCCCAGGAAAGAAGAAAGAAGAGAGAAAGAAAGAAGAGAGAGAAAGGGAAAATGCAAAAGTGCTTGGAGAGTTCACCGTTTTCAGTCAGCCAAGGGCCATCAGAGCTAATGGGAAGAGTGATAACTCAGATAGGGAAACTATGAAGATAAGAAAACCAAAAACGCATTCTGATAGAATCTGGTTGAACTTTGCTCAGGCCTGGGAAGGAAGCGCAGTGAGTTGCTTGATCCTGGTTCCCTAACCCCATACCCAGCAGAAAATGTCCCGGTCAGAAAGAAGGCCTCAGCAGGACGTGGTGGCACATGCCTGTAATCCCAGTACTTGGGAGGCTGAGACAGGAGGATCACAGGTTCGCGGCCAGCCTCAGCTACTTAGTGAGGCCTCCGCAACTTAGTGAGACCCTGTTTCAAAGATAAAGAATAAACCAGGTGTGGTGGCACATGCTTGTAATCCCAATACTTGGGAGGCTGAAACCAGAGGATCCGGGTTCACCGCCAGCCTCAGCTACTTAGGCCCTCCGCAACTTAGTGAGATCCTATATCAAAATAAAGAATAGCCAAGTCAGGCATGGTGGCGCATGCTTGTAATCCCAGTACTTGGGAGGCTGAGACAGGAGGATCCAGGTTCATGGACATCTCAACTACTTAGTGAGGCCCTCCACAACTTAGTGAGACCCTATTTCAAAATAAAGAATAAAAAATAGGGCTGAGGGTGTAGCTCGGAGGTAGAATGCCCCTGGGTTCAATCCCCAGTACCACCAAAAAAAAAAATCAGACTGGGAGCCAGGCATGGTGGCGCACGCTTGTAATCCCAGTACTTTGGGAGGTGGAGACCGGAGGATCCAGGTTCGCGGCCAGCCTCAGCTCTCTCTCTCTCTGTCTCTCTCTCTGTCTCTCTCTCTGTCTCTCTCTACTTAGTGAGGCCCTCCGCAACTTCGTGAGACCCGGTTTCAAAATAAAGTATAAAAAATAGGGCCGGGGGGTGTAGCGTGGAGGTAGAATGCCCCTGGGTTCAATCCCCGGTACCACAAAAAAAAAAAAAAATCAGACTGGGAGTGTAGCTTGAAGTTAGAATGCCTCTGGGTTCAATCCCCAGTACCAAAAAAGAAAAAAAACAGGCCTTAGATGATAAAGGGGAAATTAGAAATTATAGGGTCTAAATAATTCATTATCCTTAGCAGCCACTTGGTAATTTAGTGTTCCCTGTTCTTGTCCCTTCCAGGTCCATCTTACTGCTAGGGAAGGGATCTGGTTCAGTCGGGGAAGCTTTAGGAGTTTCACTCATTCATGCAGTCAACAAATATTTTATTGAGCACCTACTGTGTAGCAATGCATGGAGCTGGGAACCAGGCTCCCACCCCGTCCCAGAGGACTCGCATTGCAGTAGGTTGAATGGTGTTGAGTAATTAAAGGTTTGAGAGCTGTCACAAAAGAAGAAGGCAAGCCAGGCATGGTGGCGCATGCTTGTAATCGCAGAACTTAGACTGAGACCAGAGGATCGCAGGTTCGCAGCCAGCCTCAGCTATTTAGTGAGACTCTTGTTTCAAAATAAAAAATAAAATAGGGCTGGGGATGTAGCTCAGAGGTAGAAGGCCCCTGGGTTCAATCCCCAGTACCATAGATAAATAAATAAATAATAAATTAATTAATTAATTTTTTTAAAAGAGGAAGGCCCACTTGCTGTGGGGTGCAGGCAGAGGCTGGAAGTGGCCAGGGTTAGCCTCCCTGGGGAACAGGCCTTGGATGAGAGCAGGAGGTAGAGGGGAGCTCCACGGACTCATTTCTTCCTGTGAAGAGCCTTATTCCTGCTTTTGCCTTAGGCTCTATGACATGTAGTAGGTGCTCAATAAATATTTAACATGAACAAAAATGCAAAAGCAAGCAAGGCAGGCAAGCAGGCGCCGTGGCACACGCGTGTTCAGGGAGCACGGCGGGACGAATGGCAGTCTTACCTGGGAAGACCTCCCGGATGAGGCTGGTCAGGCGCTGCACGATTTCCAGCACGGCCGCCTCGCCCAGCCTCTCGTTGGGCACGTGAGGGGTGTCATCACTGAAAGACAGCGCCGAGGCCGGGGAGGGGCATGAGGAGAGGGAGGGACAGCTCTGAAGTGAGAAGACCGCTGTGGACCTGGGCCTCCGATGTCCACCCAAGGGGAAGCGGCCAGGCTGGAGTCAGAAAAGGGTTCAAATCTGGGCTCTTCCATTGCCTGCCGTCCGTCCCTGCGCTGGTTCTTTTTGTTGTTGTACTGGGGATTGAACCCAGGGGCAGTCTACCTCTGAACTAAACCTCCAGCCCTTTTTATTTTTTGTTTTTGAAACACGTTCTCGCTAGGTTGCTGAGGCTGGTCTTGAACCTGCAAACCTTCTGTCTCAGCCTCCCAAATACTGGGATTACAGGCGTGTACCACCAGGCATGGCTTCTGAGCTGGTTCTTTTTTTTTTTTTTTTTTTTTTTTTGGCGGTACTGGGAATTGAACCCAGAGGTATTCTACCTCCGAGCTACACCCCCAGCCCTATTATTTATTCTTTATTTTGAAACAGGGCCTCACTAAGTTGCTGAGGCTGGCGGCGAACCCATCTCGGCCTTCCAACTACTGGGATTACAAGCGTGCACCACCATGCCCGGCTTGCAAGCTCACTCTTTTTTTACATTGATTGCTGGAGCCAAAGAAGCTAGGGCTGTCCAGGCCCCTCCTGAGACCTGAGATAGCCGCATTTTATTTTATTATTTATTTATTTATTTATTTATTTATTTATTTATTTATTGGCAGTTGGAGATCAAATCCAGAGGTGCTCTACCACCAAGCTACATCCCAGCCCATTTTTATTTTATTCTGAGACAGAGTATCCCTAAGTTTCCCAGGCTGGCCTTGAACTAGAGATCCTCCTGCCTTAGCCTCCTGAGTCACTGAGATCACAGGCGTGCGCCACGGCACCTGGCACTGCTACATTTTTTTTTATGTTTTTATTAGTGCATTGTAGTCTCACATCACAATGAGCATCAGTTTGGTGGCACTGTTACATATTGAAGTGCCTACTCTTTTTCTTCTCCATGCCAACCACAGAGTCCACCTGAGGGTCATTCCTGGTCACTCACATGTCATAGTGAGGGACAGCTAGGGGCACTGTGGGTTTAACCCTGCCTTCTAGAAGTGTCCACAGAAGCTGGCAAAGGGAACATGGAGTCCGAGTTCCAGCCTTCCTCACCAGCTCCCCGGGCTCACCGTTTCTTGTAGGAAGCCCTCTCCAATCCTGCACGTGGGTCAGGTGCCCGAGAAGCCCGCATCCCCCGGGGCCTCTCTCCTCGCTGGGATGTGATGGTCCATGGACTTCTCTTTTTTTTTTTTTTTTTTTTGCGGTACTGGGGATTGAACCCAGGGGCATTCTACCTCCAAGCTCCACCCCCAGTCCTATTTTTTTTTTATTCTTTATTTTGAAACAGGGTCTTACTAAGTTGCGGAGGCCTCACTAAGTAGCTGAGGCTGGCCGCGAACCCGGATCCTCCGGTCTCAGCCTCCCAAGTACTGGGATTACAAGCGTGCGCCACCACGCCCGGCTGGTCCATGGACTTCTCTACCTAGCTCACAAGACGGCGAGCTCCTTGAAGGTGAGTGTGTGTCTCCAACCTCTCAGCTCCCCAGCGCAGGGCTGAGCACAGGCTGACCCGCCAAGCGTGGCAGCAGGCCCGGCGTGGAGGTGAATGAGGAAGGCAAGCTCCGGGGAAGGCGGAGGCCTTGGAGGAGCAGGGGAAATCGAGTCTCTGTGTGTGTGTGTGGGGGGGTCACCGCTCAAGCCTTCCTGCGTCAAGCTATCTCCGAGCTGTGCGTCCTCCACAGGGCCACTGGGAAGCCTGGGGCGGCCGGCAGCTGATCAGGACACTTGGTCCCAAAGCTGGACCATTTCCACGTCCCTTCTTCCTTCTCTGCATTTGGATCTCTCAGGACTAGAGACCCTAAAACCTGGGGAGAGCAGCTTCAGTGTCCATCCAGTGACCAGGGAGGGCACTGAGCACGGTGGCACACACTGTAATCCCAGTACTTGGGAGACTGAGACAGGAGGATCAAAGGCTCAAGGACAGCATCAGCAACATAGAGAGACTCTCAGTAACCTAGAGAGACCCTGTTTCAGAAACAAAACATAAAGATGTCTGGGGGTGTAGCTCAGAGGTAGAATACCCCTTAGTTCAATCCCCAGTACCACAAAAGAGAAAGAAGAAAAAAAAAAGACCAGCTTCAGCAACTTAGCAAGATTTTCAGCAACCTAATGTGACTCTGTTTCAAAACAAAAATAAAAAATGGGCTGGGAGTGTAGCCCAGAGGTAGAATGCCCCTGGGTTCAATCCCTAGTAACACACACACACACACACACACACACACACACACACACACACACAGTGGAGTTTTCAGAAGGCCATGCCCAGCAGGGTGTGGTGGTACACATTTGTAATCCTGGTACTTGGGAGGCTGAGACAGGAGGATCGCAGGTTCACGGCCAGCCTCAGCTACTTAGTGAGGCCCTCTGCAACTTAGTGAGACCCTGTTTCAAAATAAAGAATAAAAAATGGGGCTGAGGGTGTAGCTCGGAGTAGAATGTCCCTGGGTTCAATCCCCAGTACCGAAAAAAGAAGAAGAAGAAGGAGGAGGAAGAGGAGGAGGAGGAGGAGGGAGGAGGGAGGAGAGAGAGGGAGGAGGAGGAGAGGGAGAGGGAGAAGAAGAAAAGAAGAAGAAAGAAGAAGAAGGAAGGAGGAGGAGGAAGAGGAAGAGGAAGAAGAAGACGACGACGACGACAGCCATGCCCTGGTCCTTGGCCTCAGTGAAGGCTGTGTTCTGCTGGGGAGAGGCCAGGAAACAGAGGTTGAGGACAGTCTTTGTTTTTTGTTTTGTGGTACTGAGGATGGAACCCAGGGGCTTTCTACCTCTGAAATATAGCCCCAGCCCTATTTAATTCTTTTATTTTGAGACAGAGTCTCACTAAATTGCAGAGGGCCTCACTAAATTGCCTGAGGCTGGCCACGAAGCTGCGATCCTCCTGTCTCAGATTCCCAAGTACTAGGATTACCAAGTACTAGGTGCGCCACCATGTCTGACTGAGGACAGTCTTTGGAACCAGCCAGAGTCCTTTGGGAAAATTACATAAGTCCTCAAAATAGGACTGATAAAGCTGGGCGTGACAGTGGACACCTGTAATCCCTGTACTTGGGAGGCTGGGATTACAGGAGACTGGAGACAGGAGGATCGTAGGTTTGAGAATGGCCTTAGCAATTTAGAGAGACTCTCAGCAACCTAGTGAGACCCTGTTTCAAAAATAAGAAATAAGCCGGGCGTGGTGGTGCACGCTTATAATCCCAGTACTTGGGAGGTGGAGACTGGAGGATCCGGGTTCGCGGCCAGCCCTAGCTACTTACTGAGGCCATCTGCAACTTCGTGAGATCTGGTTTCAAAATAAAGTATAAAAAATAGGGCCGGGGGTGTAGCTCGGAGGTAGAATGCCCCTGGGTTCAATCCCCAGTTCTGCAAAAAATAGATAAAACAAAAATAAGAAATAAGCCAGGCGTGGTGGCGCACACCTGTAATCCCAGTACTTGGGAGGCTGAGACAGGAGGATCGCAGGTTTGAGGACAGCCTTAGCAAGTAGTGAGACTCCCATGAACCTAGTGAGACCCTGTTTCCAAAATATGTATGTATGTGTATGTACAGATATATATATGTATATATATATATATGGCTGGGGGTATAGCTCGGAGGTAGAATGCCCCTGGGTTCAATCCCCAATACCACAAAAATAAATAAATAAATAAATAAATAAAGAGGGCCGGGGCTGGGGGTGTAGCTCGGAGGTATAATGCCCCTGGGTTCAATCCCCAGTGTTACCGCAGAAAGAAAGAAAGAGGAAGGAAAGAAGGAAAGAGAAAGAGAGAAAGAGAAAGAAAGGGGCTGTGTGAGAATTCGGAGAGGATGTGGGTGAAGGACCCGGCTGGCGTGTGGCACAGCAGGTGCCGCCGTGACTTCCCTTACCCGGTCCAGAGGATGAAGTCTGGCTCCGGCTCGATCTCCTTCATGGCGTAGACGGAGGAGTTGATGAGGACCCAGGGAGAGTCACAGAGGTAGTCGCCCCAGGGGCCTGCGTTGGGCACTGGCTGGGAGCCGGCCGATGGGCACACCTGGAGGGGATCTTTGGAGACCGTGTAGTTGGGGTCAAGGTGCAGGTCAGAGATGTGCCAGAACTTCCCTGCAGGGGAAGAGAGACCCCTCAGTGCTGGCCCCCTGAGCCTGGATGGGAGGAGGTCTGGAGGAGCCCAGGCTCGGGCACAGGTGGACAGAGGCCTCCTCTTTGCACCCAGGTTCAAGGAGGGCCCGTGGGCTCTGCCCAGGACAGCCCTGAGCAGAGCAGAGAACAGGCTACCCTCGCCCCTGACCTGTGTGACCTCTGTCAAGGCCCTTTCCATCGCCTGCCGGCATCGTGACGCTCAAGGTGCTCTGAGAAGGGTGCTGGAATTTTTGTTTTGTGGAACTGGGGGGCATTCTACCTCCAAGCTGCATCCCCAGAGTCATTTTGTGTGTGTGTGTGTGTGTGTGTGTGTGTGTGTGTGTGTGTGTTGTGCGCGTGCGCGCATGCTAAGGATTAAACCCACGGGCGCTCTACCCCTACACCTAAGTTCCTGTCTAAGTTCCTGGGGCTGGCCTCGAACCTGCAATCCTCCTGTCTCAGCCTCCCAAGTACTGAGATTACAGGAGTGTGCCATCATGCCCAGTGTGGGTGCTGGTTTTTTGTTTTTGTTTTTTTGTGGTACTGGGGATTGAACCTAGGGGCATCCTACCTCTGAGCTATACCCCCAACCTTTTTATTATTTTGAATCAGGGTCTCATTAGGTTGCTGAGAGTCTCACTTCGTTACTGAGGCTGGCCTTGAACCTGTGATCCTCCTGTCTCAGCCTCCCAAGTCCTGGGATTACAGGTGTGTGCCACCACTCCTAGCAAATTGGAAGCTCTTGCTAATGAATACCAGCAAAACCCAGGAGACTATGTGCAGAACGAGTCTACATGCTGGGAACGTGATTGCAGCGTGGCTGAGCTGCTCCTGTGGGTGCTCTCTCTCTCTCTCTCTCTCTCTCTGGTAATTCTGGATTCAAGCAGCCGAGGTGGTCCTGTTTGCTGAGTGGTTGACCAAAACCTGGACTCAGCTCCAAACCAAGCAAAGCCAAAAATGCCGAAAAGCAGTTTCAATGGCTGCTTTCTGAAGGTGGGTTGGACGGGTCTAAACTGTGCCCTAAATCCTGTGTTTCTGGCTAAGACGAGGGCTACACCTGGGATTTCCTCACTTCCCACCCTTGCTGTCCCTTCCTCCTCTACTTCCTGGGTCACTGAGAGCCAACAGGCAACATTCCTCACCCCAGAGAGCTGAGCCAGGGTGGGAGTCCGGGCTCCTCCGGTTGGTGGGTGCTGGTGTTGGCCAGGGCCTCACTCACGCCACAGGACATTTGCTGTGGCTCCAGGACCCGACTCTCACTCCCTGACTTCTCCCACGTGCTCCTGAGCTCTTGCCCACCTCTCCTGGGATCTGAGACTTGCTCTCACTAAGGTGTAAATGACTGATCAAGCAAATCGCTCCTCCTTGCACGTTGTACAGTCATCTTCACCACAGCCCTGGAGGTGTTGATCATTATCCCATTTTATTTTATTTATTTATTTTTTATTTTTGCGGTACCGGGGATTGAACGCAAGGGCGTTCTACCTCCGCGCTACGCCCCCGGCCCTATTTTTTTTATGCTTTATTTTTGAAACCGGGTCTCACGAAGTTGCGGAGGGCCTCACTAGGTAGAGAGAGAGAGAGAGAGAGAGAGAGAGAGAGAGATCGCGCGCGCATGCGCGCTGAGGTTGGCCGCGAACCCGGATCCTCCGGTCTCCGCCTCCCAAAGTACTGGGATTACAAGCGTGCGCCACCACGCCCGGCTTTCCCATTTTATTTTATTTGCGGTACTGGGGATTGAACCCAGGGGCATTCTACCCCCGAGCTACACTCCCAACCATATTTTATTTTATTTTTTGAAACAGGGTCTCACTAGGTTGATGAGAGTCTCACTAGCTGCTGAGGCTGTCCTCGAACCTGTGATCCTCCTGTCTCAGCCTCCCAAGTACTGGGATTAGAAGCATGCACCACCATGCCCGGCTTCATTATCCCATTTCATAGCTAAGGAAGCAAAGGTTCAGAGGCCAACATGCCTGAGATCACATGGTAAACAGCAGGGGTCCTACAGCGCAGATCCTCTCCTGGGAAGATAGATGTAATTGCTAAGGAATAAAACGCGTGCCTTTTCATTGGAGAGTGCCTTTTTGTTGACAATGCATGCCGGCATTTCGATTTTTTTACCCAAACTGAGTCTTATAAACTGAGTTTAAGCCAGGTGTGGTGGCACACGCTTGTAATCCCAGTACTTGAGAGGCTGAGACAGGAGGATCGCAGGTTCGTGGCTAGCCTCAGCAACCTCATGAGGCCCTCCACAACTTAGTGAGACCCCATTTCAAAATAAAAAATTTTAAAAATAGGGCTTGGGTGTAGTAGCTCAGAGGTAGAATGCCCCTGAGTTTAATCCCCAGTACCACAAAAATAAACAAATAAATAAATAAAGTGTATAATGGGGGAATGTAACCTTTTCACACATATCGTGATCCCTAATATATTTACTATTATTTATACAGAGACAAAACCCTGAGCCAGAGTGAAGGGACTAAATGCCCATTCCGTTCTGGCAGGTGGGCAGAGCTGGTGGGCTCCGCGAGGCCCTGACCACATGCCGGGAGTGGGCCACACCTGCGTCCAGGCCTGAGGCCAGGCCAATGCACCGAGTCCCCTTGTCTTAGTCAGAAACCCGGGATTTAAGCTGGGTATGGTGGCACATGCCTGTAATCCCAGTACTTGGGAGGCTGAGACAAGAGGCTCGCAGGTTCGAGGCCAGTCTCAGCAACTTAGCGAGACCCTGTTTCAAAATTAAAAAAGGACTGGGGGTGTAGCTCAGAGGTGGAATGCCCCTGGGTTCAATCCCCAGTACTAAAAAAAAAAAAAAAGTAACACAGGATTTAAGGCACAGGCCAGACCTGTTCAACCCTCCTTCAAAAGCGAGCCCTTTGCCTTCTCTCTGGGGTGCGGCCTCTGGTTTCATCTGAAGACCAAGGCAGAAGCTATTCCCTTGGCTCTAGGTGGCCATATTGTCCCTAAAGGAAAGGGGGATGGTAAAATGCCATGTCCCTGAGTGTCCCCTTTCTGTCCCCCAAACCCTGCCAAGTCAAGGGACTGATGAGAGCAGCCTGGCAGAAAGCGCAGCCACTCGTCATCCTGAAGGTCGCCGGCTTCTCCTCGCACACTGGAACCAGGGCCAGCTGGTGTCATCCGTAGAAGCTACTTCCTTGCGGTGCGCCGGGACAGGTGCTCCTTAGGATGTGGCCACACGAGCAGACTAAGCAAGCGGAGGCTGATGACGTCACCGCGTCTGCAGCCTAGCATGTGAAACCCCTCTCTGAGTGGGACAGAGGGACCTGAGGGCACTGTGGAGAGGACGCGCGTCACAGAGCACCCTGAGGGCGAGGAGGCGCTGCTTGGCAAAGCACGGGGAGGGACAGAGGTGCTCCCTGTCAGCCTGTCACCACCTAACTCTTCCTGGTCTCCAGCACTTTCTTTGGCCTGTCCACAACCTACTCCACTGCCCTGGCACAACTGGCTGTGGACGTGACAGTGGCTGTTTCTCAATTTGCCACAAACACTGAGCAGTTTTGGCCCCTCTGAGGTTGCCTGCAATGACCATTTCTCCAGACCCGTGTCTGGTGATGGAGGCTTGGGTTGGTGTCAGTTTCCAGACAGTGTTTAGAACTGAAACTTCCTCCAGCCTCCCTGGCACTTCCTGGCGATGTGTGTGCGCACGTGTGTGTGCACATGTCTGCGCATCTTCCTGAAGGTCTGACTCCAGGAGAGGCCAGGATCATGGTAAGAACAGCAGAGAGAGCCGGGTATGGTGGCACATGCCTGTAATCCCAGTACACCCCTCAGCCAGGGAGGCTGAAACAGGAGGATCACAGGTTCAAGACCAGCCTCAATAACTGAGCAAGACCCTGTTTCAACATAAAAAATAAAAAAGGGCTGGGGGGTGTAGCTCGGAGGTAGAATGCCCCTGGGTTCAATCCCCAATACCACACAAAAATAAATAAA